>RJWT010000140.1:68152-90356 GCA_004365215.1 Cuniculus paca
CTTTTTTTTTTTTTTTTTGCGGCACCGGGGATTGAACTCACGACCTTGTGCTTTCCGGGCAGGCGCTTAGACCACTGAGCTAGATCCCCAGCCCCCAAACCGGCTTTTATAGCAGACTCACTCTCCCACTCTCCGGATGACCTGTTAATCCATTAATTGGATGAACAGATTAATCCATTCATAAAAATAGAGCCTTAACGATCTCTTTAAAGATTCTACCTCGTCCCACTTCTTTTTTTGTCCCAGTTTTTCCCCAACTGCTTAAATAGAAGACAAAGAAGTGTCTTTATTAAGACACTTAAATAAATAAAGGAAGAGTGCGGGGGGCGGGGGGGGACAACACACATAGATCAAAGAAGTCTGTTTTTGAAATCATGGAAGTCAGAATATCGTTATTAAAGTTCTGGGGAAGGAGATGGCTTCCAGAGTATAATCTGGGGAAAATACACTTTGAAAATACAACTGTGTTTTGTAGAAATTGATAGAATCTGAGATTCATCTAGAAATACCAAAGACCCATAATATGGTTTGTATATACATGGCCCCCCACAAGCCTGAGGTAGTCATGGAAGTGGCTGAATCTAGCATTTGTTATTGACTGGTTGTCTAGTGGTGGGATTGGCGATGTGAGTCCTGCACCTGCCCAGTGGTGGAGCCGGCATACAATGTAAGGTCGGAATGGGGGTGTGTTTTCCCTTTTTTGCGCGGTTTGCTCTTGCCACTTGCAGCCGCCATGAACGGCTGCCCCTCAGCCACGCCACCTTGCCTTGAAGCCAGTTGAGTATGTACTGAAACTCCCAAAACTGTAAGAAAGAAACCTCCTTTCTTCACTTTGGGCATAAGGTGTTTTGTCTCAACATAATGCTCAGCTGAAGGAAATTTACAAAGGGATGGTATATCTCACTTGCTACCTCATACCATATACAAAAATCAATTCCAGAGAGATGGCAAATACCAACTTGAAAGGTAAAATAATAATGCTTCCCAAAGAAAATATTGGAAAATATCTTAGTTATCTGAGATTTCTTAACTTGTAGAGCGATTTTTTTTCCTTTTTTTTTTTTTTTTTCTTTTTGGTACTGGGGATCGAACTTAAGACCTCACACTTGCCAGGCAGGCACTTACACCACTGAGCTAAATTCCCGGCCCTGTAGAGCTATTTCTTAAATAGTACACAAGTGGCAACAATCAGAATTTTTTTTTCTAGTACTAGGGCCTTCAAACTGTACTAACATCCCTAGCCATTTTCAATTTTTTTTTTTAATAGATGACACACACCACTAATTCCAGCACTCTTGGGAGTCTGAGACAGAGGATTGCAAATTGAGGCCAACCTGGTCAACTCAGTGAGTTAGGGAGACCCTGTCTCAAAATAAATTAAAAAAAAAAAATTTAGCCAGGCCTGGTGGCACACACCTGTAATCCCAGCTCTCAGGAGACTGAGACAGGAGGATTGTTGTGAGTTTGAGACCAGCCTGGGCTACAAAGTGAGCTCAAGGCCAGCCTGAACAGCATAGTGAGACCCTGTCTCAAAAAGACAAGGGCTGGGGATTTAGCTCAGCGGCCTAAAGTGCCTGCTTGGCAAGCGCGAGGTTGTGAGTTTGATCCCCGGTGCTGGGGGAAAAAAAAAATTTAAAAGGCCTGGAGATGTAGCTTAGTGTGAAGGCCTTGGGATCAATCCCTAATATCACACACACATATATATATATATACATTCACACTACATACATACACTCATAAATACATAAAACTTTATTAAAATGTCAAAACTAATACTATATACTGTATTCATCCAAGACAGCTTTAAGAGAGTAAAAAAGCAAAGCCACAGAATACAAGCTATTTTCCCAAAGGTTTCATATTGGGAATATATTTTAAAATAATATACATACATACATACACACACACACACACACACACACACACACACACACACAGCAAGAATAAGGCAAGTGCTGGGCATGGTGGAGCACACCTATAGTCCTAGCACTCAGGAGACTGAGTGGGAAGATCGCTGCAAGTTCAAGACTAACGGGGGTTACACAATGAGTTCAGGCTGGCATAACAACAGTCCGTCTCAAAAAAAGAAGCCAATTGAAAACACGGGAAAATAGACAAAAGACATTTCATGAAATAGAGCACACAAATAGTCAATAAACTTGACATGAGTAGTGGTTACATAGGTATGTTTGCACTGTAAGATTTTTATCAAGCTGTATAGTTAGTATCTGGGTACCACAAGCTATCTTGTACTCCAATAAATAGTTCACGAAAAAGGAATGCCTCCAATAAAAGTTTGTAAAAAAAACTGCACTAACCATTACTCATAAAAATTTAACTATATTTTGTAAGCTGTCCAAACTTACGCTCGAAGAGTGGTAGCAGCACATATACCAAAAGTAGGCCACCAGGGAACAACTATGTGAGACTCACTATCACATGACCACTGTATAATTTTCTTTTAAACCATGCCACTCTTATTCACAGCTTCTATTATAAAATGTATGAAATGTCCCAAGACTGTATTATGTGCTTTATATGCATTATAGATTTAACCTTCACAACAACCTTTGAGGTAGTTATTATCATCATCACACAGATGAGTAAACTGAGGCTCAGAAAGGTTAAACAACATACTTGAGGTGACGCAATAAGCAGAGGCAGAATTATGTGAATAAATATGGGAACAATTAGTTATCTGCCACTGTTTAGTACCACATGTAAGTATATTGTTTCATTTGTTTTATGACTTAAATTCTACCTCTGTTTGAAAACAGGATACTTAATGCCTCATGAATCATTATTTAGTTCTCTTGCAAACTGTCATATCCAAAATACTAACCTTGTTATGAATTCAATATCTTCTCTCTGAAGAGATTCTATGCTGAGAAAAAATTTACAGCAAACAAAATCTTTAATAAATTTAAACACATACTTCTACCACATTACACAGCTTCACCACATTATTCAAACATAAATACTCCAGTCTGTAGCCATACTACCCTGAATGCACCCAACCCTGTCTGATCTCAAACATAAATTCAATGAGAATACTTCCACAAGTATTTTGTTTGAAAACGATACCGTTTTCAAATGACTTTTACGATTACAGAGTGCCAATTTCTACAATTACATTTTACCACTTACAAAGAAACTATATCCTTAGACTCAAAGGATAATTTTTACTTTGCTGTTACTCAAAATAAAAAATGCCTATAAAAAGAAGTACAAAAATTAAGTAAATGCCAGGTGAGGTGGCACACACTTGTAATTCTAGCACTCAGGAGACTGAGGCAGGAGGACTGCACCAAGTTCAAGGCCAACCTGGGTTACACAGTGAGTTCAAGACCAGCCAGGACTACACAGCAAGACTTTGTCTCAAAAAACTTTTTTAAAAATTAAGTAAACTAAAAGGATTATTTATAAATGTTACCATGCCAATGTGCACTTAAGAATATTGGATTTCAGTTGTCTCTCCTGCTTAGGAAGTTAGACTAAATGTTTGAAGTTAGACTAAATGTTCATATAAACGCTCTCAGTATCTTACGGTTGTAATTCAATTCCGTGTCACGACAGCATTAATACAAATGTTTTATCCGTAGGAACTGTTGATGAATGCAGCCTTGAAGGTGAGGAGTGGAGGAAGCACATTCACAATGCCAGACAGCAATTCTGCTAAAACGCAATCGCTTTCACCACAGAATGGACAGTTCAGATACTCCTGACATCAGGTCAGATACGGGGTTCGCATTATCAAGGAGGCACTGTAACGCTTACTGAAAGTCACCAAATGCTTCCTGAGCAAAAAACAGACTATTCATACATTTTGCTTTGCTTTGTTTTGTTTGAGACAGGTTCTTGCTATGCAGTTCAGGCTAGCCCTTAATTCACTATGTAGCCCAGGCTGGGCTCAAACTCACAGCAATCCTCCTGTCTCAGCCTCCTGAGTACTGGGTTTACAGGTGTGCACTACCATGCCCAGCTACTGACACATTTTTAAAGGGCTAAAAATCTATTTTTTTAACTGCCACCTTTGTCCAACTGTGTAGATGTATTTCAAGGCACGACATGCCATAATCCTGATGGCGATCAGGTTTCCAAGTAGTTTGTGGCATTTGCTGAAAAGTACGTTCATATTAAGAACTGAAGGTGAAGAAGCAGACGAATTCTCCTAGAAATACGCTGAGAATTTATGCCTGTGGCATTCAATAGATACCTTCAAAGCAAGAATGTTCTCTGTCCCATTATCAGAAAACTAAATGTACATCATACAGCATTAGTTAAAGCATAAAATACATTTTATGAAATTACAAAATGGAGCCACAATATAAAGGGAAAAAACTGTTCAAGTTTTACTGCACACCCTTCTCTATTTATTAAATTCTTTCTGACACTGACTCTAATTACTTTCATAATTTTAAAATATATTAAATAATTTTGTATTTACTATACTGGTTTTTAGGTGCCTATACACAAAGCTTTTGTATTTCAGTGTCTTCTTGCAAAAGAAACAGTTGTTCTTTTTAATGTCAAAGTTTAGTACATATTAGATTCTCTCTCCTAAGTAATACAATCTCTCCACACCAGTTGATACCTAAATTATTCACTGGCCACTGAACTGGCACTCTTCCGTGGTAGCACACCCACTGTTAGTAACGTTCACAAGAAGATGCTGAAGACTCAGAAACAAATAGGCACATACACTTGGAATATGTGAGGACAATAATATCATCTAATCCATGGTATTGTTACACAATTGTGATGGTACATTTATGAGTCAGTTATACCTTCAAAACAAGACTACCCACTGCTAGCCCAAGGAAAAACTGATAACCTTTGAAATTAAAGGTTTTTATTCAGTAGGATCAAAAACATCATAAAAGTCTTCTTTTAACTTATGAATAACAGTATAAGTAATTTTATAATAGTCTTTCAAATATGATATAAAATGGTAGATCAGCCTGATTTATATGGCATTATTTTTATTATGTATTTTAGTTACCAATGTACAGAATAATGGCCAAGCATTTCAAAATGGTTTTGCCCAATGCCTGATTAGTCTTACTGAGCATTTGTAATAGTTAATCTTATAACCTAATATCACATCTATGGCATTCCAAGATTTTTAAATGAGATGCACTTCAGTTTCTCGATTTATTTTTATTTATTTTTAAATGAAGTTTTTTTTATTTATTTTTTAAATGAAGTTAGGATAAGTTAGATATCTGGTTAATATAAAGAAAATGAAAAACAAAAAAAATTTTTTTGAGACAGGGTCCTACCCTGTCGTTCAGGCTGGCCTCAAACTCATGGCAGTCCTCCTGCCTCAGCCTCCCGAGTACTAGGATTAGGTGTGTGTCACCACACCTGGCTTGGAGAAAAATTTTTTAAATGAAAGTTATCTGGAAACAACATGGATTACTTTATATAATTCTCAAACTTGTACCAATATAGCCTTAAAGAAAAGACTAAATGAAAAAGACTAAACTTTTAAACCCAGAAAAGTCTCAATCTAGGAGGGAGAGGCCTACGAAATTTTGTACTTGATTCCATAATAAATGTATTCAATTAAAAAGTGTTTATTCTTCTAATATGAGATCACATAAAAATTGACATAAAAAACATCTACCAAATTTACCTCACATACCTTAAATACCCAGGCATATAAGCAAGACTCAGTTTCAGAACACACTTGCAATTAATGAAAAAGAGTTTTAAAGGTCAGGCTGAAAGGAGGTGGAATACTATAAAAAGTAACCCATACATGAGTGTGAAGTCCCACTAGAAAACATTATGAGTCCTTTCCAGCTTTGAAGTTCTATGAGTCTCCATTCTAGTCACTGATAAGGAGAATAAGCACTCATTCATTTTGGCTCAGTGAGTACCTATCCCACAAGCAAATACACTATTACACCAGAAGAGTGACTACAGGGTGGCCAGACAAGACTTTATCCAGGAGGTTAATACCTAAGTAAGCCTGTAGGTAATCCAGGAACTAATACGCAAATAAGCCTTCAACTATGAACACAATTTTCATAGAAGAGAAGTAGATATTTACACCTATGTGAAGAAGAATAAAAAGCTTATAACATGTTTAAAAATAATACTAGACAAGAGCTGCTCAAAGGGTAAAATTGCACTATAAAGCTGAAGAAGGAAGACACATAACGCAGGCAAAACACTACTTACTAGTCAACCTACACTCTTAAATTCTGACATATATTAAGGGTATTACCAACAAGGTTCTCAACTGTGAGATTAAAATTTTTTGCTGGGGAAGGGAATCATGACAAAGAAGAATACTAAGGGACTCTATATATTCAATTTTGAAAAGGAAAAAAAAAGGTTTAGAGGACATCAACTTTGTGGCTTCAAAAATATGTTACAAAGCTATAGTAATCAGAATAGTGTGACGACAACATAAAGACAAAGAGACCAAAGGAATATGCTGAAGAGCCAGAAATAGTGTGTATATATAGATGAATGATAAGACGGTGCCAACTTAATGGAGAAATAACAGTCTCTTCAACAAAGAGTATTTGGAAAACTACATGCATAGGCAAAAGAATGATGCTGCATCTTTTTCTTATATCATATACATAAAATAGCTCAAAATGGACTGAAGATCTATAAGTACATGGATTGAAGACCTATAACTCCTTTTCTTAAAAAAAAAAAACTATAGGGAGAAAACTTCATGTCTTTGGACTTAGCAATTATTTCTTGGATATGACACCATAAGCATGAGCAATAAAAGTAAAAATAGACAAATGGGACTGTATAAAATTTAAAAGTATATAAACAAGAGAAACAATAGAGTGAAAAAGGCAACCTAGAGAATGGTAGACAATATATACATATCATGTATCTTATAATAGGTTAAGAGGTTAATATAGTAAGTATATAAAGAACTACAATAACAAAACTTAAATAATCAGATTTTTAAAAGTAAAAGGATGAGAAACAGTGCCATGCGCAGGCCGCTACCAGACTGGGACATCCAGAGCCAAGCCTTTCCCCATGGGCTGCCACTGGCAGGGGACTGCCTGATCCCAGCCCCTTCTGGCAGGTGGACTGGTAAACAAGAAGTACCAAACCTCCCCCATAAGTAACCAGTTGATCCAGAGAAACACAGTCTCTGACGATACTTATTAAGGTGAAACGCAATTAAATGCCTGTGGTGCTTTGGTGTTTCAGTGACCTTGCAGGTCTAGGGCCAGTGGTCTGATCATCTGTTCAGAAGATAGTGGTATGCAGCATGGCATCTGGGGGGGGGGGTCTCCTTCTGAGGGTGGTAGCCATTGTTGATTCCCTATAGTCTCGCTCTGATGTCCTACATTGTTCATTGTTTTGTTGGGTTGGGTTTTATTGTCTTTTGCTTTGATTATGTTACACCTGGTGGCATGAGCAGCTATTTCAATGTTAGTAAGATATGTATGGCAGCCTTTTTGAATTTACTATTGTCTTGTTTTGTAGTTTTTTATTGTATCCATTGTTTTGTTTTCACTGTTTCTATTCTATTCTGGTCTGTTTGATTTTTACTAGGTTCGAAAGTATCTGCAGCTATTTTGAAAATAACAAAAGGCATTATGGTAACTATTGTTGATTTTGTAATGTTGTCAAGTCCTGTATCACTTACTCCGGTTTGTTCTGATTGGTTTTATTCTATTTTATTTTCCTTGGTTTTATCTTCTTTAAAAAAAAAAAGTAAAAGGACTAGACATTTCTCTAATGATGGTATGCAAACAGCTTGTAAGGTCACAAAAATAATGTTCAATTGCACTATTATCAGAAACACACAAAATAATAAAATACCTTACATCTAACATGATAGCTACTATAAACACATAGAGACAGAGACAGAGACAGAGACTGAGACAGAGACAAAGAATAAGTACCAATGAGGGCATTGAAAAACAAACTCTGGTGCACTACTGGTGAGACTGTAATGGTACAACTATGATGGAAAATATCATAGTATTTCCATAGGTCCTCAAAAAATTAAAAATAGAACCACTTATATGATCCAGCAATTCAACCTCCAGGTATATAACCAAAAGAACTGAAAGAAGAGTCTTGAAGAGATAGTTACGCAACCATGTTCATAACAGAACTATACACAATCACCAAGAAGTGAAAGCAAACCCAAATATCCATCAAAGGATGAATGGATAAAATGTGGTAAATATATATAATTGAGTATTACTTAACCTTAAAAAAAAAAAGAAATCCTGTCACATGCTACAACACAAATGAAACTTGAGGACACTGCTGTACACTAAGTGAAACATGCTTATCACAAAAAGCCAAACACTACATGATTCCAGTTATATAAGTTATCTACTATTGGACAAGCTGGGATCATCTGCGCAACAACGAAAGAATGACAAGAAGAAGCTGGGCATGGTGGCGCACGCCTGTAATCCTAGCACTCAGGAGGCTGAAACTGGAGGATGGTTGCGAGTTTGAGACCAGCATGAACTACGAAGTGAGCACATGACTAGTCTGAACTGCATACTGCATAGTGAGACCCTGTCTCAAAAAAATAAGAAGAAGAAGAGGAAGAAATAGGTTATAATCCACTGAATGAAGTATGAGTCCATGAATCCATTCTGACATAAATAAATACAATGAAGGAAAAGTTCTTCCTTATAGAACAATTACTAACTGAGGAATGCCAGAGTCAGAAGATCATCATTTAGCAACTCTCAATACTGAGTAAGGCCAGATTCACCAACAAATGCAAAAACTGGTCAATGAAAATAAGAAACAGTGGGAGGCTGAGGCGGGAGGATCCTTACAAGTTCAAGACCAGACTGGGCTACAAAGTGAGCCCAAGGCCAGCGTGAACTGCATAATGAGACCCAGTGTCAAACAGATGAAAAAAAAAAAAAAAAGGAAGGAAGGAAGGGTATACCTGAACAGTCTGAAGTATCTCTCCACAACGCGCATATTAATTACAAAAAAGAAATAGTGACTTTACAGTGGACAAATCTAGCAGCCACACCCCCTTTAACCAAGTGAACAAAGTCAACGTTACCAGTAATTGGATAAATGTGCCTCATGTGCCTTCCAGTATGTGAGTTTTTGGGGGAAACAAAGAACAATCTGAACACGATAATGAAAAACACCAGAGCCGGACGTGGTGGCTCACGCTTGTAATCCCAGCACTCAGGAGGCTGAGACAGGCGGATCATTGTGAGTTCGAGACCAGTCTGGGCTACAAAGTGAGCTCAAGGCCAGCCTGAACGGCATAGTGAGACCCTGTCTCAAAAAAACAGGGCTGGGGATCTAGCTCAGCGGTCTAAGCGCCTGCCTGGCAAGCGCAAGGTCGTGAGTTCAATCCCCGGTGCTGCAAAAAAAAAAAAAAAACACCAGAAAACCCAAATTCACAAACACTGCACAAAAACTGACCAGTACTCCTCTGAAGTATAAGCATTATGAAGACAAAGAAAGAAAAACTGTCTCGAATTAGAGGATACTGAAGAGACATGGCAAATCAGTTAACATAGGACCAAGACCTGAATTTTTTTTCTTTGATTTTTTATTTTAAAGAGTAAACAGAATTTTGAAACACAATAATTAGAGGGTAACAATGGTTACAGATCCACATTTTGGGTAGAAAAATGTCATGAATGGGACATCTGGAAAACTCAGAATAAAGTTTCTTAAATAGCTAAAAGTATTACTTTTAATTTCCCCAAATCAAACAGTATTTTGAATGGTGCAAACAGTTCTTTAAATCAATGAAACTGAGGGTAACTGATGGTGATTTTCATCATTGTATTGAGTTTATACAGGAAAATATCCTTATGTTTAGGAAACATACACTGAAGTATTTACAGGGAAAGGGGTGTCTTGTCAAAAACTCACCTTCACGTTGGGAAAAAATCATGTGTGTGTTGAGATAGAAAGAATAAGTAGAAAAACTAGGACGGTAGGGCTGGGGATTTAGCTCAGTGGCCTAAGCGCCTGCCTGCAAACGTGAGGTTGAGTTTGATCCCCGGTGCAACCAAAAAAAAAAACAAAAAAAGTTGTACTTGAAAACTAGGGCGGTAGAAGGTTAACATTTAAAGCAGTTGAGGAGTGGAGTGTGTGTGAGGTTATATAGGAGTGCTTTGTACCTTTTAGGGAACCGTAAGTCCAAAATTATTTCTAAGTAAAAAGGTAGTGTGGTTTCTGTTTTGGTTCGGTTTTGGGATTGAAGGGGGTATTGTTTTGTTTTGGGTGTCTCCGGCGGTGCTGAGGACTGAACCCATGCCCTTCATACAAGATCTTACTAAATCACTAAATTGCCCAGTGCTAGGATTACATGTGTGTGCCACCATGCTTAGGATAAAAAACATTAAGGGGGGGGGGCTGGGGATTTAGCTCAGTGGCGTAAGCACCTGCCTGGCAAGCGCAAGGTTGTGAGTTCAACTCCTGGTGCAAAAAAAACAAAAACAACAATAACAACAACAAAAAAAAGTTTAAGCCCCTCTTGTTAATCTCTCCCCCTAGTCACAGTACTTTATCTTTCTTTGTATTCAATATGCCCACTATATTATAAGCACCATAAAGTTGGGGACCATATTTTTTGATCCTCAACGTAAAAGCAGCATCCCACACAATAATTCACACTTTAGAGGGACAAAATATCATGAAAGAAATACCTAATTATGGGCAATATTACAATTTGTATTCCTATATCTTTTCCCTGATAAAATTTTAAGAGATCTGCAATTAGTGATGAATATATATACAAAATATGGTACCTGAACAACACAATACTTGGCCAAAATAAAAATATATTGTAGTATGCTATATGGCTGACACTTGAAAACACTGTCCTAAATGAAAACAAATCCAGTCAAAAGGATCACACACTGGATGACTACACTTTTATGACTTGTCTAGGGGGACAAATATACCCAGACAAAGAAGACAAGTGGTCACCTAGGGCTGGACAGACTGGGTGGGGAACAATGACCAAGGAGCCAGAGGGCTTTCTTTTTGGGATAATATAAATGTTCTAAAATCGATTGTGTTCATCAATGAACAACTGTGTATAGTGAATATACTTGAAGCCACTGGATTGTACTGTTGATGAAATTCAAGGCAGAGTAAGTGAATTTTATCTCAATAAAATGATTTTTAAAGAATTTATCTCAGCAATATATGTGCACCCATGTTTACAGCAGCACAATTTGCAACAGCCAAATCTTGGAAACAACCCAAGTGCCCATCGATCGAGGAACGGATAAAAAAGATGTGGTATTTTTATAAAATGGAGTACTACTCAACTATAAAGGAAGATTTCATCAAGGTTTTTATAAGTAAGTAGACATAACTTGAGACCATACTCATAAGTGAAATAAATCAAATTCACGTGTAAATATCATATTGTCTCCCTAGTGTAAGAAACTAAAACAGTAAATATGATCCAAAATCTGCAATAATTATTGTGTAAGGGTAAGAAATTGCTCAAAGAGGAAAATTAACTGGGATAGGGGAAAGGAGGAAAGTGGGAAGGGAAGAGGAAAAAGAAATAAATTTGTATAGATAGATATACATAAGATAGTGAAAATGACTATACTACTAATTGTATTAGTTCTTGGAAAAGAGCAGCTAATATTCATATGATTAGATCAATTTTACATGTCTATATCTGGTAATCTGAGCAAACTTTTTGAAGATAACAATATGCAATATTATGACCATTGTTAAATTCCTATCATCTTGTTTTGTAAACCTCTACTGTTATTGTTTTGGGTTTGTTGTTGTTTGTCTCTTTTGCTGTTTGTTTTTATTTTCTGTGTATTTTTTTTCTCTTAAATAAAAAAAATTTAAAGGGCTGGGGATTTAGCTCAGTGGCCTAAGTGCCTGCCTGGCAAGCGCAAGGTGGTGAGTTCGAGCCCTGATGCCGCAAAAAAAAAAAAGAAAAAAAATGTATCTCATAAACATGACAAGTAAAACACTAGGAAATTTAAGGAAAAGCACTTTGAAAAATTGATAAAGTACACATACAGTGTTCCATTATAAAGTACCCTATATAAAATACTATTTTTTGAGCCTGTCTATGTACCTTAATTTTGTTACAGGAACTTCGATACTTCAGGATCTAAGAAGGAATGGAAGATGAGTATGCTCCGAACAAGAACCGGTAAGTCTAAATTTCATATCCCACACATTTCTGTAACTACTGCGTGCTTAAGAAAAAGTCTTTTTTTTTTCTTTTCTTTTTTGTCTTTTTCTCCTCTCCTCCCCTCCCCTCCCCGCCCCCTCCTCTTCTTCTTCTTTCTCTCTCTCTGTCTCTGTCTGTCTGTCTCTCTCTCTCTGTCTCTCTCTGTCTGTCTCTGTCTCTGTCTCTGTCTCTGTCTCTGTCTCTGTCTCTCTCTCTCTCTCTCTGTGCTGGGATCAAAGCCAAGCCCTCAAGCATGTTAGGCAAGCACTCTATCAGTGAGCAAAACTTTCACCCCTATAAAGCATGTTTTAGTTCAATACTAATTAGTTCAAAACTAAATTAGGAAAACATAACTGCTCTACAGGTTACTTTACAGCCCACTTTCCTGTCTGTGTACCCTGAAATGACTCAGAACCACAGGCTAAAATTCTATACTTAAAAAAATTTTTAAAGAGAAATTCATGACCTGAATGTTGCCACCACACCTCATAAATACAGCACCTTCTGCAGCTAAAACCTTTTATGCATTCAAGAGCTCTGTGTGTTCTTGACAGAAACCATACTCAGGCAGCTGAATTTAGAACATGCTGACCTTGAGCAAATCAACGCCCTTAGCGTGTACTTCTGGCTTCTATCACTGCAAGAGCTAGACAGCCTCACCATCTATAGTAGTCAACAATTTCTGGCCGCTGGCCGCTGGCCCCTATCTATTTTAAGATACCTCTACTACATTTGTGTTGCACATTTAAATACATGAGCCTGTATTTAAACACAAATTATTTACCTTGGAAATTGAGTTCTTCCTGTGTTTACCTGAAAATACTTAATTTAGTATGGTTCTATTTATCGCTTTGATTTAAAATACAATATATTTTTAATAAAGAGTGAAAAATCAAGTATGAGACACTTGATTATCCAATCAAATTTGTAATGTAGTTAAAAGCTATTACAGAAATGGCAGGGTTCCAAACATCAAGTGCAAACAATTATTGAGAGAACGTAACAATTATTTGCCATTTTAATACAAAATTACACCACATAACAATGCCTAATAAAGTGTCTACAATACACTTTCACCTATCTACATTAATATTTGCTACCTATTCTGACACTTGGAACTAATTTCCAGCTAATTTCTATTTTCAATTTCCAGGCAACATCAACCAAAATGTCTACTTACAAATACAAACCTCTTTTTTTTTAACTTTAAATACAGACCCCATTCTATAGCACTGCCAGTGTACAGTTTCTAAAAGTGAATGATTTACCTGAAATTTATATATGAACATAAATTAGAAACTATTAATTGTACTCAGCAATTACTCTTAACTTTTTTCATTTTCAACACTTGATATTTGCACAAAGGCCTAATGCTAAAAACTAGTAGAATAAAATATTTAGCAATTCAGATTGTTTTTTAAGGATTTCTTTTGCAATCTTGAGACATTTGCTAAACCAACAGACATTCTCAAGTGTAAAAATAAAAAAAAAACTTTAAAAAATTTTACTCTTAGCCAAAAGATTTCAAATTACAAAAGGAGGCTAGGTATCACACAGTGCTAAATCTGATATGGAGAATAAAGTAAGACCCAAATAAAGTGAAGTCATTTACTAACAAGTGAACTAAATATAGCGCCTAAGCAGCTGGAGCTGGGAGTTTACATAATGTTGTAGCAGACTGCTAAAAGTTCTTAAGACACAATTCACAGTGTACAAAGGGAAAGAAAGAAAACACTATTGTTTTCATGCTAATGGTAAGATTTTAAAATCACTTTTCAAGAAAAATTAACTAAGAGCTATTCGTATGTTTCATTAAACTGAAAAAGACTTAAAAACCACACAATCTGAAATCTACTAAAAGTAAATTAAGCTATTTTTAATTCTCAACACATATTTTAATAAACTTATTAAACTTAAACTAAATGACATAGATATAAGATTCCTTCTGATCTCTTACTGATGATAGGATATACATTTAGAATTGATTTTGTAGCACCTAATTTCTCCTTTCTCTTGACCTGAGTAACTACAGCATATCTCAAAAGAAGGCCAGCCAAGGATATCACAAACAGTAAAAGGCAAATGCAATGGGAGAAAATGCCCCTTGTGGGGCCAAACCTTACAACCCTCGTGTTCTAATAATAAACTGCATATGTTTGTCTATTTAGAACTTATGAATGACCAGTACCCCTGCCAGTTTTGCTCCTATACTGGCTCTGCTGTGCTGGGGATCCATGGGGGCTCTATAGTAAGTACAAAAGATCTTAAATTCATTCAGGCTGAAATGAAAATAATCTATTCTCAAAACTATGAAACAATGAATTCAAAAACATTTTCCTACTCATGAAGGAATTTCTGGCGTTGTGAGTCTTGGTGATCATTAGCTAGCCCCCTAAAGTACAGTACTTTCAGGTTAGTGCTACATTAATCACAATGTTGTAGCCCTTTATCACTAGTTAGATGGAAATTGTTTAATTCTTTAAATTCCCCTGGCAACATCAACACCAAAACAGCATTACTCATACCATATACGCAGGGAAAAAAAAACATTCAGGGTAGCCATGGAAACATATCTGAATCTTAAAATCATTAATCAGAGTTACTTTTCGAATTCTTGTAATTTTTCTAAATGCTCAGTTACAAGAGGTTACATCAATAAACTATTTATTCAAGCACAAACATGAAAAATATACACACAATAATTATATACAAATAACTTTAACACTTTTTCAACATTTAAAAACTTTTTTTTGTTTTTGTTTTCATTTTGAGACAGGACTTTGTTATGTTGTTCAGACGCCTTGAACTCATTACATAGCCCAGGCTGGCCTTGAATTCATGGCAATCCTCCTGCTTCAGCCTCAGTGTACTGAGACTACAAGTGTGCGCCACCATGCCCATCCAAGCCTTCCGTTTGATCGTCATTATCACATATCATTCCTTCATGTAAACAATTCCTTCTACTAACAATAAAAATAGCCAGAAGTCTTAAGATTTCTATTCTCCTTGGGCAAATTTTATGCCTTTATCTTTTAAATCTTTTTTAAAAACTCAAACCTAACCCTGATCTTGTCTTGATTTCCTTAAATAAAGCAGTCTCTTTCACCATACACACATACAAAATTATTCAGTTTAGCAAAAAGTCACTATTTAATAAACAAGTAAAAAAGCAGCTGTCACGTACCTGTAGTACCGCGATTGTAGATATGTTGAACAAACAGTCTTTGATACGTGACTGGCCGACCCAAAATCTATTACTTTCACCCTGTATGGCTGCCGCACAGGATCCACCAACATAATATTCTCTGGTTTGAGGTCAGCATGAATTAAGCCGAGACTTTTCAGTTTTTTCAGTGCAGTGGCCACTTGCTGAAGAATGGGCCGAATCACTTTTAGCGGCAGAGGACTGAATTTGTTTTGTTTCAGAAAGTCATATAGGTTTTGTTCCAGCATCTCAAAGACTAAGCAAGTATGGTTACGGTGCTGAAAGCATTCATAAGCTCGTACAAAGTTGTACTCATCAGCGTTTTCGGTACTGAGTCTTGCCAATATGCTCACTTCTATTTGACCTTGACGTGCATAAGAAGGGTGATTCTTCAAAATTTTGATTGCTACAATTTCATTTGTCCCTCTTTTCCAGCATTTAACCACCTGGCCAAAAGTGCCTCGACCCAGAAAATCAAGGACTTCATACGTATTTTTCAAGGAGCATAAGACTTCATGCTGTACTAACTGATAGTCACCTTCTCCAGTGGTACAATTCTGTTTTGATCCTGTGGTAGTTGTCACAACTGTCACTGGATTCCCCATGTTGGTTTGCAACATTGCAGGAAGTATGGACAACTCATCAACAATCTGCATTGCGCTGCTATGATTATCCAACTCCTCACTCTTGCGCTTCAATCCACATCGCTGGGGGCCTTCTAGGAAATGTAATCGCTGTCGCCACGCCCCAATCTGAGGTGCCTCCACGTGAGCTGGCCGCGCTTGAGCTGCTATGACCTTTGTAGCACCTGCAGTGTTTTTTAAAACAACAGCACTTGTCTGCAACGAAAAGTTGTGTCCTCGAAGTCTACTAAATGGTATCTTTGTCTGAAAAGCACTACCCTTCGTGGGAGGATGAGAATTTCCAAAGTTTCTACCATTCACGTAGGTCCGTGGGTAGTTTCTTTCCTGGAAAACACAACTGCTTGGCTCTACTTTGAGTTTCTTCACACTACAAAAGGCACTTGACTGAGTTTGATAAACATATGGTGGGTAGACCAAGACTTGTGAGGCCATACCTACAAAAGAACAAAAAGGAAATATTAGTGACATCTTAATTTTCTCTCAATTTTAAATCTCAAGAAGAAAACTTTCCAAGGTCCACTGAATAATCTATTAATAATATTATAATAATAATCCATTAAGATTTTTTCCCTTGATGAAGATAAAGACCTTTAATATTTTCATATTAGTTAATTAGTGCCTCAGTTACTTGGAGTATTACATAAAGAATTGGGATAGTCTCAAAATGTATTCATTCATTCAAATATTTACTGAAGAGCTACAGTGGCCAAGACATACCACAGAAACTGTGCCAACCATTTTCCTCAAGAAAAGTACAGATCCCTAAACTGTATACTTCTGTCAAAAGTAAAACTTTCTGTCAACAAATTAATATTTATGAACCAATGACAAGCACAAGAAACATATATTACATAAACATAGTTCACAGTTATATTCCTTAAAGCTAAAGCTGAAGAACTGCCTCAGGAAGAAAAAGATACCTATACATGTCTCAAATGTGTGTTTAAAAATATCAGCAGGAATTTTAACTTTAAAAGGTTGGCTATTTCATGAACAGTTGAACCTAGATTCTATTTGCTAACTATACAGTATTACCTTTTGATCTTTGTTTTGTTTTTTTGTCTTTTTGAGACAGAGTCTTGCTATGCAGTTCGAGCTAGCCTTGAACTCACTTTGTAACCCAGGCTGGTCTGGATCTCACAAGAATCCTCCTGCCTCAGCCTCCTGAGTGCTGGGATTACAGACATGTGCCACCACGCCCAGCTATCCTTTGATTTTAAAGGGCATTATACTACAAAGACAACTTAATGACTTTCTATCCAGTTACCTCCACACTGTCTCTTCTCAGTTTGTATTTTATTATATGGATAGTCCTTTAAATGTCCTGCAAATAATAGTCTTTAGTCTTATGTTTGAAAAATAGATTATTTAAAATCATCTAGTGTTATGGCTTGTGTCTGGATGTCCCCCCAAAGCCTCATGTGGTCATGGGTGCAGGTTTCTAGAGTTTGTAAATGATTCATGGTCCCATGCTGGAATTATGGGTGTGAGTGCTATACCCAAGTGGGAGTGGCCTACACACAATATAAGGGACAGAAAAGGTATTCTCTCTGTGTGCTCCTCCCCTTTCCTGCTTCCGTTTTGGCTCTTGTTGCTTTTGCTGTCTTGTGCTGCTATAAACTGTTGCCCTCTGCATGTGCCACTCTTCCTTGAAGCCAGCCAAGTATGGACTGAAACATCCACAAACTAAACTAAATAAACCTTTCCTTCCTCAACTTTGGGTGTCAGGTATTTTGCCTCAGCAATGAGAGAAAAGTAATTAACACATCTAGGTTCCCAAAGACCAGTGACATTCTTTCTTTTATCCCTATATCCAAAAAGGATTTGAGATTAATGAGAGTAAAATTCCAAACATTCTGACCATAAGACACAAAGTACATTATGATTTTTAAGCACATTATGATTTTTTAAATATTTACATAGACATGAAAAGGAATTTAACATTTTACTAGAATTGATTTTCTTCCCTATGACTCTATTTTACCAATTTATGATTTATAGGCTATGAAATTAATCCAGTACCTCCTGACCTATACATATGAACTCAAAATACATAAAGAGCAACCAATCTTCGGTACCTCACTACCACAGCTAAAAAAGCCTATTAGTTACACAAGTATTCAATGTACCATCCAAGTACATGGCCTACCACACAATATATAAACATAACTCAAAGCAATCACATGATAAAATCAATGCTTTAATACTCCATGTTTTCTCCCTGCACAGAATTATCTGAGAATTTCCCTAGTTGTAAAATCCTTATGTAAATGACCAACTATATTAAAAAAAAAAGTCAGATAAATTGAGCATGGTGGCACATGTCTATAATCCTAGCACTCAGGAGGCAGAGGCAGGATGACTGTAAGGGCAAGGCCATCCTAGGCTCCTCAGAGAGTTCAAGGGAGGCCTGGACAAGTGAGACCCTGTCTCAAAACAAAAAATAACAAGGTAAGCCAAATACAGAAACTCTGGATGTTCTCTTTATGTCCTTGAACATCTCCGCTTGACTATCTAGTAAATTCCTTTAAATTTAGGTCAAAGTAACACAATTCTTACTAAAGCCTATCCTAGGACACAGGCACTCATCAGTCACTCCCCAGCAGGGCTGGGCACTCAAGAGTTCTCCCAGCAGTCCCCATATTCTTCTCCTTTGCACGCCTGAATCAAAGTGCCCAGTTACTGGGTGTTCAGTAAATTTCAGATGGCTGTATTAAATTCACACGACCTTCATTCTTCACAATTTAAAACTCTGGATAGTACTGTGTAGTCATCCACCATTGTAACAGATCACAAACATCAACTGCCATCACAGTATGCATCTACAATATTAAAAATAACAAAAGCTACCTTGTATGGAGCACTTTAATAAAATTTTCTTTATAGTATTTTATTCAATTAAGGCAATAACTTGCCAATTTTCTGTTAAGAAAACTAAAATCCAGAAGGACTCAGTAACTGGCTCAAGGTCACAAAGCTAAGGTGTGGCAAAAAGAAAAAGTAAACATTATACTTGAGATAAACGTCACCAATCATACCCTCTTCAATTTCCTAAAATTTTCTTGTGTGCTATCTATCACATTCTAAAAAATCAGCTATAAAACCTTACTAAAAACTGAGGGTGGTGGCACACACCTATAATCTCAGCATTCTTAGAGGCTGAGACAGGAGGGTCACAATTTCAAGCCCATCCTGAACAGCTTAGTCCTATCTCAAAAAAAACAGAAAGGGGTAGGGATATGGCTCAGCAATGAGGGACTTAAGTGCAATCCCCAGTACTGGAGAGGGAGAAAAAAGATCAGAGCCAGGCCTGGTGACGTGGGCTATAATTCCAGCTTCTGTAGACTGAGGCTGAAGGAATGCAAGCTTGAGAAGAGTTGGGCTACACAGCGAGTTCAAGGCCAGCCTGAATGACACAGTGAAATCTTA
Source organism: Cuniculus paca (assembly GCA_004365215.1). Taxonomy (NCBI): domain Eukaryota; kingdom Metazoa; phylum Chordata; class Mammalia; order Rodentia; family Cuniculidae; genus Cuniculus; species Cuniculus paca. Next base: position 87,594 of record RJWT010000140.1, read on the forward strand.
TTTTAAAAAAGAAAAGAAACATGAAAATAACAGAAAAAGAAAAACCTTATTAGACAAATTAAGATAACATTCATCGTGTAACAGAAAATTGCAAATCAAAATTCCCAATTTCCAAACCACGTCATCTAGTAAAATGTCACTGGCATCTATTCTGTAACTATATTCAAATGAGTTTTCAAAACTCCACTATTTATCATTCGTTTAGTGGAACAAAGCCGCACTGAAAATTCTGAATGTATCAAACTTAACAGTACACTATTGTGAGGTTCCTCAATGTTATCCTCAAATCTGCCACTGCTTTGATTCTCCTAATTTCCAAGCCATTTGCATATCCCATACTCAATGACTCAGAAAGACAGACAATATAATTCACAAATTAAAAAATTTCAATCAGCTATTATAAATATACATACTAGTGGTACGGTGTTTCTTAGCATGCATGAAGCCCTAAGTTTGAAGTCCAGCAATAAAAATAACATAACAAGCCAACAAACATACTTGTGAAACTAAAGGAAAGCAAGAATTCAAATGAGAAACAATGAATATTCTGGAAGACCCCTGCATATAGTGATGATGGAAAACCAATTTAGCAATATTTAACAAACTTGCAAATGGACCTATCTTCTGACCTAGAAATTAAAGCAAATGAAATACAGTACATGAATATTCACTGCAGCTCTGTATCAAGCAACACAATATTGTAAATAAACAAAATATCCACCAAAAATATACCAATTAAGGGCCGGAGATATAGCTCAGTGACACAGCACCTGCCTGGCAAGTGCGAAGCCCTAAGATCAATTCCTGATAAAATCAATTCCTGATGTAAAAAAAAAAAAGTTAAATAAATCTTGATACATGGCAGTCTTTTAAAAATGAGAGTGCTGGGCGTGGCAGCTCATGCCTGTAATCCCAGCACTCAAGAGGCTGAGACTGGAGGATCGTTGTGAGTTCGCAACCAGCCTGGGCTACAAAGTGAGCTCAAGACCAGCCTGAATGGCATAGTGAGACACTGTCTCAAAAGACAAGCGCCAGGGATCTAGCTCAGTGGCCTAAGCGCCTGCCTGGCAAGTGCAAGGTCATGAGTTCAAACAAACAAACAAAAAAAAAAAGAGAGAGTGATACTGTTCTTATTTCCTTGAATGCTAGTGGTTAGTGGTCAGAAGTCATGATAACTGGAGATACAACAGCCATCTTGGAACCATGAGGCAAAAAAACCAGAAGACAATCTAGTACACAAGGCATGGTAGAACATAAGGATAGAAAGAGCCAACGTCCCCAATGACATCATTAGCATGATGTACCTAATTTGTAATTTGGGGTGTCTCTTGAAGTCTGATGGAGGCTTGTCAGTAGGGAGAAATGAAGCAGAAATTCTGAGAGTCCCCATGTGGCTGGGAGGATCGCCTAAGTACATGACAATGCAACAGGCCATCTGGTTTACCAGAGATGACTATGGCTCCTATGGGCTGCAGGCAATTTTTGCTCTCCTTGGTTTGTGGCAGCATCACTCCAACTCCACCTGTTTTCCAGGAATCTCTGGCATCCTTGTATCTGCAGCGGTTTCAGGGGCACTCGCCACAGCCCTGAGTCGAGCTATCAGCTGCCCCGCAGCCCACTGACACACATGGACAGCAAGAATGGTCACTGTGCCGGGCGTGGTGGCTCACGCCTGTAATCCCAGCACTCGGGAGGCTGAGACAGGCGGATCGTTGTGAGTTCGAGACCAGCCTGGGCTACAAAGTGAGCTCAAGGCCAGCCTGAACAGCATAGTGAGACCCTGTCTCAAAAAAACAGGGCTGGGGATCTAGCTCAGCGGTCTAAGCACCTGCCCGGCAAGCGCAAGGTCGTGAGTTCAATCCTCAGTGCCGCAAAAAAAAAAAAAAAGAATGGCCACTGCAAACCATGGCACTCTAGGGAAGTTGGTTATGTAGTGATGGTGGCACTAGACTGACAACTTGCTGTAAGGCTCAGTCTACAGAATGACGAGCTCAATGCTGAGCCCAACGCCAAGCCCCACTTGCCATTATCCTTCCCCACCTGCTCTGTGCCCTGAGAAAGTTCTGGACACCTGCTGGGTCTCATTCCTCAAATGAAATACAGGATCATTTCCAAGCTCGCCTTCCAACAGTTTTAAAAGAAAAGGTCACAGTGCTCTAGCCATAACTCTAGCAGAACACCTGCCTGGTATTTGTGACGCCCTGGTTCCATCCCCAGCACCACACACATCACACACACCACACACGCCATGCATAAAACTGTCCAAAAATTATGTGTCACTTCATCAACTGTGGTATATATTGACATCCCTCCACATTCCTTTGGTCAGACTGATGACTGTTTTGACAGATGGACTCCAGCAAAGATAATACTGTGTGACTGATTTCCTAAACCAATTCAGAAAACAACACATTTGCCTTGTTTCTTAAACACAAGTGTTTACTGCCCTGAGCCATCATGTGACAACTATGAGCATTCTGAGACCACCCTGCTAGGAGGAAACATACATGTAGTTACTCAGGGTTGCTCTTCTGGTGTCTGAGTCATCCCAGCCAGTGCCAAGGTGTAAGGAGGCTCTAGCTGGTTCTGTCTCAGTTCCTGAATCAACCAGTCTTTCTCTAGTGCCTGTCCAACCCACCAGAGTCCAGTCTAATATATGGTAGTTGCTTTATACAGTATAGTATTTTAAGGGGAACTAAAAAAACTTATTTACCATTTGTATGCCCTGATTTTGGAGATTACACTGGTACATGGAAAAAAAAA
>RJWT010000141.1:0-89846 GCA_004365215.1 Cuniculus paca
ATTGTTTTTCTCCTATCGTGTTGTTATGAAATTTTGTTTTACCTTTTCTCCATAAAATAAAGCATACGAATAATTGTAAATGTATGGCAATTTATGTATAATAACAAGGTGGAAATTGCATCATTTAAAAAAATTGAGAGGTTCAAGAAATAAAGGACTAGAATATTTTATATGTGATTGACATTGTTATAAATTTAAAATATATTGTTATAATTTTAAAATGTTTTATATATCTGTAATGATTATATAAAGAAATTATCTTTTTAAAGAGAAGAAAAGAGAAGAAAAAAAGGAAAAAAGAAGAAAATCAAATCAAGTCCCAACAAAAGTATCAATAGAACATAAAAAAGAAGCGAGAAAAAATTTTTAAAAATAGCAAGAGAGGCCAGGGATTTAGCTCAGTGCGCTAAGCACCTGCCTGGCAAACGCAAGGTTGTGAGTTCTATCCCCGGCACCAAAAAAAAAAAAAAAAAAAAACAAGAGAGAAAAATATAGATAATAAAACTGAAAGACATGCAGGGTACCATAAATAATAATACCAATAAGTCCTCCCTTATCAGTGGTTACTATAAATTTATATAATTTTAAACTCATCAGTGAAAACACAGAGTGGTTGAACAAAATGAATAAATCATCCAAATGAAAGTATATGCCATCTACAAAATAATAACTTTAATTTTAAAGATACATGGAGATTGTCAGTAAAAGGATGAAAGCATGACATTTTTTGAAAGTGTGAACCAAAAAAGAACAGGAGTGGCCATATTTATATAAGATAAAACAGTCACTTAGACAAAAACATAATGTTACTGAAATCCCAGTTCTAGATATGTGTATGTAATCAGAAGACTCAGAAACAGGACCTCGAAAAGGTATTTTCACAACTATGTTCACTGAAATATTATTTACAATGATCAAAAGGTGGGAGCCACCCAATTTTCCATGAATGGATAAAGAACATGTGGTAGATACAAACAATGAAATATTCTGTGTCTTTTTAAAAAATCTAGTCACATACTACTCAATGGATGAACCTCTGATATTAAGCTAAGTGAACTAAGCTGGCCTGGCTAGTTCAGTTGCTAGAGCATGAGATTCTTAAGTGAACTAAGCCAGTCACAAAAGGACAATTCCTATTTTTTCAACTTAGTGAAGTGTCAAAAGTAGATTTGTAGAAAAGTAGAAAGGTGGATGACAAAGGTTGGGGAAAAAGAAGCAATTTGTTTAAAGTAGTATAGCGTTTTAGTCTTGTGGGGTAGTTTTGGGGATAGAATAATGTGAATCTACTTGACATTACTAAATACACTGAAAATGATGAAGATGGTAAATGTAATGTCATGCGATTTTTAGTTCAACAAATTTTTAGTTAAAAACGGTGTCCAAAATTCTGTCAAAATGAACTAAGCTTTTAATTAAGAAAATACAATCACAATATCTCACATTTGCTTCTAGTTCAGCATTGTTATATTGTCCACTTCTTGTTGATGGGCAATGAGCATTCAAAATGGCTGTCTCATGAATGAGGCTTGAGGAATGTTTGCTCATTTCAATCAACAGTCATAAATATAATATCATAATTCATTTTGGAAGGTTCATTGAGAATGCCTTACAGAAAAAAAATATTTAAGGTGATAAAACATAAATTAATGGCTTTCTTTAGCTTTCTCTCAATTTAGTAAAGTAATTATTACAACTTCTGAGCTATTAAGTTTTACTTACATTTTGGTCTGGAATTTAAGTATTACTTGCAAATATGTGTAACAATAGAGAGCTAGGAATTTCCCACATTATACCAAATTGCGTTCACACACATGTAAAATAAATATATTTTAAAGATCTTTATTTCTAACTATATGGATGAAAAAATAAGGAGACATCTGAGTTTAAGGACAGATAATCCAGTACTTACAGGTCTTATGTGTTGCCCTAACTTGTTTTGAAGATAGTAAAAGACAAAACAAAAAAGGGTATATGATATGTGTGTAGTGCATCCACAAAGTAAGTTTATGCATAAGTGCTCATGCTATCATGCTGAGTGGTTCTATGACCTGCCATAGCTGATGATAGATTATATTCAAAAATGAGACCTCTCCTACAATATGGTCTTTCATGGGAACAAATGGATATTAACATATAATCTGTTATTCTGAAATTTTTGTTTGAGTTCTTCATTTGACACATTTGGATGCTAAACATCCAAAAACAGTATAGTTGAAGATAGGTTTCCTAGTCGTGGGTATAAAATATTCTGTTATGATGTTTAATATATATATATATATATATATATATATATATATATATATATTATTTGGTACCAGGGATCAAACTCCTGACCTCATGCTTGCCAAGAAGGTGCCTGTGCCACTGAGCTAAATCTCAGGTCCTATGTTTACAATATTTTAAGAATGAGAGAGCCAGGTGTGGTGGTGCATGTCTGTAATCCTAGCACTTAGGAGGCAGAGGCAGGAGGATCACCATGAGTTTGACACCAGCTTGGGCTACATAGTGATATCAAGGCCAGGCTGAACCATGTAGGGAGACCCTATCTCAAAAAAAATGGAATGCCAATCAAGATGTCTTAAGCAAAATAAACATATGTTTATAAAGATGTGCATCTCAGAATCAGTGTTGGGAATTGAGGTTTCCCTCTATAATACATCAGAACATTGATGCAGCAAAGGAAGAATCACATCTGTCTGAATTTCTCCTTGAAATGTCTCTGTGTTTGTTTTATTTTCCATTCTTATTAAAAGAATAGTTTTAAAGCTTTCCAGACTATATTTGAAGTGGTCATCATTCACAAAAGCTGTTATCTTTATTATTCAGGTGAAATTTAAAGCCAAATTTCCAAATAAGACATTTTGATTGGCTAATATTCAGTAAGGTGCATTTGCAGTGGGCTAATAATATCATGATAATTGGTCATATAAGTCTGACCTGTGGTACAGTCAGGCTTACTTCTGTTGTTGTTCCGATAAAAAGGGGTGTGTGTGTGTGTGTGTGTGTGTGTGTGTGTGTGTGTGTGTGTGTAGGTGGTAGCATTTAATAGTGTGTGATGTGTTGACTTTCTGGGAGGAAGCTATAGTTGAAATCATTCTATAATATAACATAGTGGTTCATTTCTCAAACTTTAGCCAGCAATAAAATGGCCTGGAGGTCTTTTTAATAAACAGATTGCTGGGCCTCATTCCCAGAATTTCTGACTCAGTATAGCTGGGATAAGATCCAATACTGCATTTCTAACAAGCTGCCAGAATAATTTTATGGTGGTATTTGAGTCCCACAGTTATGAAAACCAATGGTATAATGCAGTGAGAATATACTTAAAGTGTGGATGAGTATCTTAGCTTTTCTTTCTACAGAATAATGGTAATCTTGAAATGTGTGATTCAGTCAATTGAGAAGAACTTGTTCAGCCAAATGTTCTCCAAGTTTTTCAGTAGAAAACATGCAGTTCTCATGGGTAGTGTGATTCTTGTACTACATTAAGAAATCAAGATTGTGTACCAGAGCTGTTTTATGATTTGAAATTAACTAGTGATTCTCTCCCACTTAAATACTCTATCACAAAACTCCTTTAGATTACCTAATAGAGATCAAAACACAATTTTTAGGATCTGTCCATGTCACATGTTTTGTAAAAACTTTAGAAATCAACATTCTTATCATTATAATAAGAAACTGTAGAGCATTCTGGAAACTAATCACTTTTATTTGAAACATCAGTGAGTTGAGGTCACAGAGTAAACTAATACCCTCACTGCAGAAAGAAGTAACTCTTACAGTCATAGTCAAGATCGTGTTTGGAACAAAAGCAGTTATAGCTGTAAAATAACAGGAACAATCAAGTAGTAGTTTTGGCAAATTCCTACAGACTGAGTGTAAACTAGTAGGGAAGTGAGAATCTTCTGGCACCATAGCATTAACACTATGTCAAGAAGTATCATATAGACATAGTTGGGAGATTAAAAGGAGAAGATAAAGTGCACAGATCATCAGGCATATTTGAAGTAATAATGAGTATGAATGTAGTATTAGGAAGATTCTACTGTAAGCTTCCTCTGTTGCAGGTAAAGTTGGGTAGTGATATTTTGAAGATAAATTTAGGTTATTTAAACAATATACAATACAAACTCTAGGCAACCACTTAAAATTGTAAAAAGCATTGTAATTGATAATGTAAGAGAAGGTAAATTGGGATCCTATGAAATGCTTAACTAAATGAAGGAATACATAAAATGAGGAACAATACAAAGGATGAATAGAAAAATGGAAAAGTTACAATCAAAACGGATGTTAATATAACTAAATCATAACTTTTTAGTGTGAATTGTCTCTAAATTACCAATGAAAATGAGATTTTTACAATGGATGAAATATAAACCTAACTCTATACTATTATCTATACACTTTCTTCAGTATAGAAGCTCAGGTGAAAAATGCAGTAATGCAGAAAGCTATACTATGCTATAATTTAGAAGGAAGCTCCAGTAGCAATATTAATTTTAGAAGAAGTAACTTTAGAACTCAGATGATTATCAGGAAAGAGGTATATTACAATATGATAAAGAGATCAATTTTTCCAAAATATATACTAATCATATATATACATACATATGTTTGTAAAAAAATCTCTAAGGGCTCTTTAAAAAATTTCACTTGTTTAATAATTATAGAATACCCTATCCAACAAAAAATACACATTCTTCTGTTTACAATTCCTTTGTGTTTGGAGTGCAAGCTCTTCCTTCCTTTTCATAAGATTTATTTATGTTCATGTACTGAAATATTACACTATATCTCATAATTATTCATAATAATCATGCTTTAATCAAAATAGTCTAAAAAGTGGAAATGTAATGCTAAATCCTTTGAGTTGGTCATTATGCTTTATATACAAGTTTAAAATTATTACACTATCTCATGAATACATATAATTAAAATAATACAAAAATATATGTATCCTTTGAAACACACAGGAAACAGTAACTAAAACAAACCTCATAAAATCTATAAAATACAGTTTAGTACATTTAAAAGAAGAAAGCATAATAAATATGCTCTCGATTGGCAATGGAATTACACTAGGACCCAAGTAAGTGAGAGAGCAAAAAAACAAGAAAAAACCCAAATATTTGGTAATTAAATAATATTAATAAGATGAAGATAAAAGTGTAACTTATTAAATTTTGTGGGATGGAATTAAAACACCATTTAAAAGGGGAGGAAAAAAAGAAGCAAAAACAATATGTGTTATGTAACTGTAGCAACTCCATATAATGAATATAATCAGGTACTACAAACATGTATGAATACAATTTAATTTTCTTTTCAGTTTCACCCATTACCTAAGAAGTTCCAAAATTATTACCCAAGCTTCCACTTTAGGAGACTAAAAGAAGAAAAAACATTAAGACTAAATTTTATAGTGAAGAGGTAATAATAAATTTGAACAAAAAAGGAAACTATGAAAGACTGAAGGAGACAAAGCCAAAGAAACAATTAATTACGCCTACCCAAAATGAAAATGCCTGGTATCTACTTACGGTCATTAGATAAAACCTCTAAAGAGTATCTCTGACTGCCCTTCCATAACTAAGACCCCCTTCAGCCTGAAGAAGCCAGATGGGTCATCGCCCATACTCCCTCATGGCAGTTTGGGTTACTTCTTCAGAGGGGGGAGTGTTACAGGCAGCTGAGTTAAATAGAAATATTGTAGGCAGTCAGACAGGGCTAGGCCCTCAAAGGAGCCAGTGCAGGACCAGATGTCTCGTGACCTTAGAGGAGACAGACACTTTCCTGCTGTGGGCCAGATCTCAAGACAAAAGGCAAAACAATGCAACCAAACCCAAGTATCAATATTCTAAATAGGTATGGATCACCTTGAGGAAGCCAGGAGCCACCATGCCAACCCCCTGCAGGAAGAGTCACTTCTCTGTAAGAATACTCACTTGCTACATGACTCACTTCCCCATTTGTCCCTGATTTGGTCCATTTTACCTGAACAATTAATCTTATTGGTTGACCACAGTTCTGTCCCACCTGATGCCTGTCTGCCTTGTGAGTTCCCAATTTTTCCCATCTTGGATCACCTCACCTTGTGGTTTTACTCTATAAAAGCCCCTAGAAAAGCCAGAATCTTTGGCAACCCACTCGGGACCCCTTCTGTCTATCTCTCAGACAGAAGTTTTCTTTCTCTCAATAAATACATGCTGCTCATAAAAAACAAAACTATGAAAGAAATAACAAACAAAACAATGCTTAAACAATCAATGGAAAAAAAACTGATTCTTTGAAAAAAAATAAATAAAAGTGATAAATATTTAACCAGGGTAACCAATAAAATTTCAAGCAAGGAATTGACCAATATGGCAAATGGATGATAAGGTATCGTTACTTATTCCATAGAAGTTAAAAAGGTAATATTCACAAATTACTACAATTCTACATCCACATATTTAAAAACATTTGTTTATCAAAAAATGGATTAATACTTTGAAAAAAATGAAACTACAAAAACTTATAAAAAGGGAAATAGATAACTGTTTTATATTTAATAAATTTATTAATTAATGAGAAAGAACAAAAGAATCCATTTCATAGATGATTTTTTAAAAAGGCAGGAGAGCAAGAAAAAAAATTCTCTCTTTCTTCTGAAACTAGAGCGTTCATTTTCTTTCACTGTCCCACATCAGAACTTCAGAACTCAACCCTTCACGCTGCAACTCACCGCAGAATCTTCCTGATTCCCAGACTTCCAGTCTTAGAGTGAGAGATTACCACACAGTCCTTTAGTTTTCTGGCATTTGCACTGGGCCGAATTATTCAGTCTAGCTTTCCTTGTTCTCCAGCTTGCAGATGACATGTTATGGGATTTCTCACTGACTGTAATTATGTAAGACAATTCCCATGATATATTGTCTCTCTCCCTATTTTTTCTATTTCTCTGAAGAAATCTAATTTGTGCAGATTTTGATTTCAATAGTGGTTTTAGAGGAACCAAATTATAACATGGATTACATAACAGCCTACCAGGAGTCAACAGGACATTATAAGTATGAATTTTATGAATTGGTTCTAAAATCAAATTAGACTTTAAAATACTAAGATTCTATTTCTAGCAGTAAAGAAAACGGTAATAATTCATGAGATGAATTATTAAAGATACAAAAAATCTATATTGAATACAATCAACAAAATATAAGAAGCAAGAGATTTGGGAGCTTATTTGACACACTTGAACATCTTTTTGAACACTAAGGAGTATAATGACTTTAAAGATTGTTAAGGTTCACAGACAAAATAGTGAAAGAGAAAGATGAGTTCAAAAAAATGTAACCTTCTTCCAAGCACCGAATAAATGACCTAAGAGGTTCTGAACCTGCCTGCCAAAGTCTTATCTCTTATAGTCACATGAATAAAACACTAAAATTGAATCACGAGTCCTCTCCTGCTATTGGCTGAATTTCAATTTGAAATCCTACCTTTGACTCTGATCCACTGTACAGGGAGGACAGTGGTTGTGAAAGAATGGGATATTGTAAATTGAGATGGGGATATGTGTGAAAGTCTGATGAAGCTATGGACATTAAGCACCTAAATTGTGATTAGTCTTCTTTGCCATTGAAACTCTCTTCGCAACTCAGCAAAAATGGCCTCTCAAACTCTAGTGGAAAAGATCTCTCCAAACCCAGTGGCTTTAGCAACCCCACCTGATGGTATCAGTTTTTCTACCTCCATTTGAAAGGATTGAATCTCAATTGCCAGAGCCAGCTTCCATAGCAGCCACACTGCCTCTCCTCAGAACCTGTCTCCACCACCCCTTTTTGTTTCTAAACCAGCAAGGCTCGTATTCCAGCACTGCAAAGGTGCTGAGGTATCATTTGTTAGAATGGATATGAAGAATGTAGGATATGGGTACAGGAGGCATAATTTTGGATCAGGTCAAATTATTTGATGTAGATCCATAAACAGAGATTGTGTTTTTATTGTTACTGCTAGAGAACTTACACAGGGTTCTAATCGTGTACTTGATTGGCCAAAATATGGATTACATAACAGCCTACCAGGAGTCAACAAGACATATCAAATCCTTCTTGGGGATTTGATGTAAATGAAATAATGCAAAGACTAAGGGAGATCAGAATATTAGACTGAATTTGTCCTTGAAGACCTACTTTCCCATGTTGAGAGGATACCTTTAGCTAATATTTTGAGAAATAAATTTGTCAAGAGAGTCCCTAGCATGTTAGAAGAACTGTGTGACTGGCCTTCCCTGTAGATTAGATACTGCATGGGGAGTTACTCAATTGGAAAATATATGCAAAGAAGTAATTGGATGGCAGGTGGCCAGGGCGAAACAGCAATAGTCACCATAACAGAGGATCAAAATGGCAAGCAGAAGAGTCCAATTCTCCCAAACCTATAATGTTATGAAGAACGTAGTTAATATAGAATTTCCAGATGTGAATTAAATAGGATGCATGCTTACTGAATTATTACTTGACATGTACAAGCTGAAAATGTTTTAGGTCAAGTGAAAAAATGTTTAACTACTACTTGAAAAACAAAACACAAACAGAAGTTAGGGAATCACAGTCCCTCAAGTAATTCCCATCCTTGAGCCAGTTTATAAACTAAGAATTCCTTGAATGATAGAGAAAGGACCCTGGTAAAATATTAGAAAATTTACATTCTTTTTTTAATTTACCAGACTTCTCCAAAGAGATTTATTTTACTACAATAAATTCATCAAAGAAATGAAATAAGCAGATTTTTTGGGAAGAATTTACATTGGTTCTAAACTGAAATTGATTTCAGAAGACCCAAAAGAGCATTGTTGCCCTCTTGTCAGAATAGATTAAGGGTGTTACAGAGTACAAGTGATCAGTGTGATTTTAGCTCAGAATTATCTGGTAGTAGGTTCAGTGGATCCCCAAGTCCTTACTGGGATTATTACTTCAGTTCCATTACACAAAATTGGAGTAAATCTACTGAATAACTGGCAGAATATCTGCATTGGTTCCCTGACTTGTAGAGTGATGACAATTATGATTGTCATCTACAAGTGATGACAGGCCAAATAGAAACCATTAAAACCATTAAAACTTTCTACTACTACATAGTAGAAAATCAAAAGCAGCATTGCATATTCCTTAGGGTTTTTCAGAGATTAATGTTACCATCAAGGATTTGAAAGAAATAGGCTTGATGACTTCCATCATATACCTAGTCAACTTTCCTATTAGACCTGCACCAAAGACAAATGGATCTTGGAAAATCACAGTTATTTACTTTAGAATAGAGTAAGTGTTGACTGCAATTGCAGTCATTGTTTCATATGTGGTTTCATTGCTTGATAAAATTAGCATATTCTCTGGTATCAGGTATTTAGCTTTTGACCTGAAAAATACGTCTTTCTCTTTGCTTGTCCAAAAGCTCACCATAATTAGTTGAACTTCAGCTAGTGAGATGAGCAACATAGCTTCACTCTTTTACCTTGGACTTATCAATTCTCCAGTTCTATGTCATAACATAATAGAGACCTTGATAACCTTTTTGTCTCCACAATATATCAAACAGGTCATTTACATTTATAGAAATAGGCGGATTGGATGAATTGAGCAAGAGCCAACTGCTCTATATTTATTGGCAAGATAAGTGTGCTGAAGATTCAGGGACCATTTATCTCAGTGATTGTTCTTGGAGTGATTGTCAAGCTACTCCTTTTAAATTAAAAGATAGAGATGACGCTTACTGTGCCTATTTAACTTTGGAGGCAACGTACCTTTTACTTGAATATGTTGCTATGGTTCATTTACCAAGGGACCTGAAAATCTGCTAGTAGTTTATGTTATGGTCCAGAAAAAGAGAGAGAGAAAGACAGACAGACAGACAGACAGACAGACAGAGCCCTGCAAGAGGTGCAGGCCACTGTGAAAGTCGTACTACCATGGATCATGAGATCTACCAGATCCAATGAAAGGTGCTTGAAGTGTCAGTAGCAGATAGGGATGCTGTATAGAGTCCTTGACAGGTCAATTGCAGTGCAGGCCTCTATAATTCTGGAGCGATGTTCTGAGATCTTCAGTAAGTAAATACTCTGCTTTTGATATACAGTTCTTGAGTTTCTAATTTTGTTTTTCAGTGGAAATTGAACACTTGACTGGAGGCTACCAAATTATAATGTAATTTGAGCAGCTTTTCACCAAATGGAGGCTTTCTGCCACATGAAAGCATGAAGTTAAGTGTGTATGTCAACATTCCATCCTAAAGTGGAAGTGTCATTTATGTAACCATGCTTGATCATCCCTGAATGCACAAGTAAGTTATACTAAAATGTGAATTAAGTACTCATTTTTATATAACTTATGCCATGTTGCTTTCTCTGTTTTGGCAAGCAGTTATGGCCTATGGTGGGTCCTGAATAATCAGTTGACATAGAAACCAAAGTACATAGGCCTAATTTACAGATAGTTTCTTATGATATATTGATACTACTGTGGACAGCAGCCATGCTATGGAGCCTACTCTAGAACATCCCTGAAAATAGAAATATAGAGAAGGGAAATCTTTCCAGAGAATAAAACTGTGAATAGAACATCTGGTTCTACATTTTTTTTAGAAGGAGAGATAGCTACATATGAATACCTGTTCATGGATGATCACTGACTTGGAAGAAATGTAATTTGAAAATTGCTTATGAAGAAATATGGAAACTTATAGGTGCATAGGCTCAGCTGAATGGGGAAAAATAGGTCAAATGAAAATTCTACATGGATTCTCATTAAGTGGTTATCTCAGGATTGGGAAACTTTAATAATCAAGTGAATGTGATGACCTGGACTATTCGTGCCTGTCTTAGTTATTTTCTTATTGCTTCTGGTACAAAATACCCAACACTCACAAGTTGAAGGAAGAAAGGTTTATTTTAGCTCACAGTTTGTAGAAGTTTCAGTCACAATTTGTAGAAGTGTAGTTGTCCTGCTCCACGGAATGGCAGAGGGGCATGACAGAGAAGAAACAGTTAATGGTATGGCAGGCAGGAGGCAGTGGTCCTTCCTTCTTTCCCTTTTTATTGTATCTAGGCTACAAAACTATTGGTTGGCATCATTAGCAAGAGTGCTTCTTTCTTCAATAAATTCATTCAGCCACACTCAGAAGTATTATAAACCAATTAGTGAACTGATCCAGTATCACAACCCTAATCCAATCATTCCCCAAAGCCTTACCTACGAGTTCATGAGGTTTTGGGGGAACATCTAGCTACCAGATGCAAAAATACTATTCATGCCTGTCATTACTCATTAAGCTCATGATTAAAGGGAACATAATAGCATGAATGGAGGTTATTCATGGACTTAGCTATATCAACACTGGTTATAAATTATGGGTTGGCTATTTCACCCTTGAGTGTGCAGTCATCCAGCAGTATTGACCAGAACTAAGCTTCTGGTAAGGCACCATCTGCAGAGTGATCTGCCTCTACTCTGTGGCAGGTAACCATGCTTCCATCTGTCATGGAAGAATGCATATTTTATCCTTCTTACAAATTTATTCTGGATATAGGTTATTTTTCCCTGCACAAAATGCCTTTGTCAAAACTATAATTCATGAGGGCCAGGGATACAGCTCAGTGGGACAGTGCCGTCCTTGCAAGTATCAAGTCCTGAGCTTGATTCCTGGTACCAAAACACAAACAAACAAAACCACAGAAACAACAAAAAACTATAATTCATGGACTTACAGTATTTAATACACCATCATGATTGTGTTCCACACAGTCTTGCTCCTGATCAAAAAATCCCCTGAAGTAAAAGCAGTGTGAGAATGGACTTGTGTTCACAGAGGCAATAGTCTTATGTTCTCCACTTTCCAGAATCAGTTGGCTTGACAGAACCTTCAAATTAACCTTTTGAAGATTCTATCATAATGTTTCCTAGCAGTCAATATCTTGGAGGGCATTGTCTATACTCTGTTTTAAAATTTTCAATAATCAGTAATTTTTCTTAGTATATGATAAAGTATAGGCTCCCTACCAGGTGTCAAGAATGATTCTGGCTCCTTCTCTTTAAATTTATTTTGTATACATGCTAACTTAACATTGTAGACTCTTTCCAAAAAGTCTTCTTTACTAAGTAAGTTTAAATAGATTAAAACTATTTTCAGAGGGTTTTTTTTGGAGAAAAGACAGGACATTATTATATAAAATCATGAATTTTACATGAAAATATTTTAAAACACTACAATTGTGACCAGAGGCAGATTTTCAGTTGGCTATGTGTGCTGAGAAAAATGTGACAGTTTTTTTTTTAAATGCAGAACTATCACTGAAAGAAATTCGTAGTAAAAGAGGTTGGATGGAAATGTCAATCTGTCCCTGGGGAGGGGTCAGGATGTTTTGGTGACATCTGTTGAGGAGATTTGAAGAAGAAATTAGAATGATTATTTCAGGATAACAGGATTGCTATTGTTACTGGTTATTCACTCACTCTTTTGCAGATTCCTTTTAGTTATTTTTTTTCTGAGAAGACAAGCTTAATACTAAAAGAAAGAATCACTTCAGGGAAATGACCAAAAATAGCAGAAGAAATGAACTTTGTTACTATTCTATACCTGTATGCCAGCAATGAGGTCAGTAGAGTTTTAGCTCTATTTGCCCTTGAAGATACCTTGAGACACACTTAAACTTAGTTAAATGTATTCCCTTAGAAAATAGAAAGGACTGACAATACACAAGGTTTTGTTATTAGTGTTAATAACAGAGTGGGGAGAAAGTCTGATGAGGCTCTCTTCTCTTATTATTACCAGTCCTTGGAATCAGTTCCTGGGATACCTGGATGAAGTTTTAAATTTATTTTTCTTTTATTTAAAAGTCTGATGGCACCTAAACAACAGCATAGTTGATTTCTACTGGATTAAATTCAGTCAATATTGAGCATTTATTCTGTCTTTAATTTAACTTCTAAAATGCATCAACAATCAGTTTCTCCTTGACATTTGGATACCTATTACTACATTCAGCACTAAAACCCACTGCACCTTGGCTACCATCAGGGATGAGTCAGATGCTTCCAAATCTATTCTCAAAGAAACAGCTTTCCTTTACAGCAAGAGAGTGAGAAAGCTATATGGAATTGTGGACCATATGCTTCTGAACTGAAATACCAGTTTGCACTTTTGCTTAGCCACGAATTAGATTATTTATTCCAGTTTTCAAAGGAATGGCTATCAGGCATCATTCAACATATTTAATCATTCATTTGTTAATATTGTCTTATTATGCTTCTGTAAGAGATTATAAATTTTCTTTTAATAAATAGAGAGTTGAGGGAATTCAAATGGAGGAGTAAAATAGCTTAATAAAAATTGCACAATTATAAATAGATCTGTTATAAACTCTAATCTTTCTAAATGGCCATTGCCATTTTCTCTCTTCATATAATTTGTATATTAACATCCTTATCTGTTTGTAGTCTTTCTATTACTGTAGATTCAAGTTACCATCTGGTTTTATTTACTTATTTCAGTATAGCTTTTCTCCTACCCACCTGTTTGGAAACATTACTGGGAAACATGTCAAACTGCTATTGTGCTTTAGACCTATTTTTCTCCTGGGCTGGATCACTGCCTTCTAGTGTTCTCAGATTCTCCCTTCCTGTAAAGAACTTCTGTACATCAGTAAATTGGAGTAAAGGTGACTGGGGCCCTAGAATTCTTGGTGCCTGACTCTTCTGCCATTATAAGTAGGAGCTGGATGAAGGAAGGAATACTAGATGGTTCAGATTTTTTTCGCCTAGAATAAAATATATACATATAACATGGGGCCAAAAAGTAAGGAAAGTTTTTAGTATGCCCAACTCCATTGAAAATAAATCAGCTCTGGGCTGATGTGTAGTCACAACAGGACGAATATGCTCTTGAATGTTCTTGCCTAGACTGAAACTTTCTTACAACAAGCTGATGAGAGAAGAAAATGGAATGTAGCTCATATGGCATTGACCAGTGCTGTTATTAATGGAATTTACTAGATTCTGTTTAATAAACATATCATAATTTGTGATGTATCCTTAGACTAATTCACAAAACTATGTCTATATATATCTATATCTATATTTCTATTTGCCAATTAAGCTTGTTTTGTTGAATAAATGGTTAACAGTGCCCCATTCTGTAAATTGTCCTTTCACTATTACATTACAATGCTTTCTTATAGTTTTTCCAGAATTAATGACTTTTGGCTGTGCTTTATGCTTATATTCTCACCATACCACCTCAGCGATAAGCAATTTATAGTCAAAGCTATAAAAATCCCCACAAAATTACTAAATCATGACGTATACAACAATATACAATGTACAGAGCAATATGAAAAGTTTCCCTAGTTATGTGTATCATATATTTCTGATTCATTATATTTGTAGACTTTTCATGACTTGCTCGTTTGCTCACATTCTTATTAGTACAATCATCACAAATTACAATTAGTGTTCTTACCTATATTTGGTTTGTTTTTTTAATTTTTATAACTTAATTTATTGAGATAATTATTACATTTGTAAACAGTCTCATAGGTTCTAAGTTGTTTCATTTACTTAATATCAAGATGATCATACAAACTAGAGACATATTATTTTGGGTCCTTTTAAAAGTGAATATGATACGCATATTATCTTGCAATTTAATAATTTTCACTTAGTTGCATATTATGTACATGTGTACACATACAAGTATGTACAATAATCCCTAGTTACATGTGATTTTGCTTCCTTCAATTGTTTTATCTTCTTTCAAATGCATTGTGAAGATACTAAATTGAATTTCTGAAATCAACAATTTACACATTTTAAGTTGTGCATCATTTTAAGCAGCATGTGAAATCTTGTCCTGTTCCACTCATGATGTGAATTATCCCTTTTTTCAGTGTATTCATGCCACACATGCTATCTGCCCATTGCCACTAAGTCATCTCAGTTCTCATATCTACAGCCTGTATAGCACAGTGCTTATGCTCAACTACCCCTTCGTGGTAGCCTAATGTCATATTGCAATAGCTAAGTTATTACTTAATAATGAGATATTACTTAACAATGACATATTATGCTATCTCATTATATTGACCTTGCTTCATCTCACATCATCACAAAAATTTTAGTATATTGCCAAAAGATATTGTGAAAGAAAATATGTGCATAGCTTTTAATAGTGTGTTATTATATTATCTTAAATTTAGCTACTGTTGCTAATTTGTTACTATGGAAATTTATAAATAATTTACTATAGGTATATGAATAGTCACAGGTGCAGATACCTACTGGAAGGTTTGAAACATTTACCATAGAAAAAAGAGGCCTATTGTACACACAGTAATCAGGTTCAAACAAATTTATGTATCTGAAAAAAAGTGAAGGAAAACTATGCGCAAAGGTATGCCAGGTGCTTTAGGAAAATTACACTGATATAAAATATTATAGAAATTTGTATCAATCCTTCTGCATCTTAGACCTTTAGAATTTTTATGATAATTATGGAAGAACTATACCTGTATGGACTAAAAGTAAAGTGATCCAAATTAAAAAATAGTAACATCAAAGTTGAAGTGATAAAGATGCTCTAAGATGTATTTAAAATTGTTTTGCAATAACTTGATAGTCAATCATTTCAACTAAGGTTTCATTATTGTGTAGAAGGCATTCATTCTAGAATACGATAATATTCTAAAATTTGGCCTTACCAGAATATTGCATATGAATTTTATGTAAAAGTTGGGACCTATGAATAATACATGCAAGTTACTAGCAACCAAATATCTATAGACAATCTATGAAAGATATGAAGTTTTTAGGTTTCACACAACAAACTTGAAGTACAAAACAAAAGCCAACATCACAAGGTATTTTAGAAAATGTTATGCAAAAAAAAATTCTCCTAAATTGGGAAAATTATGTAGGCTAACATTTTTGCATCAAGACATATTCCTTTATAAAAAATAATGCTTACATGTAATAGTTTATTCAAATTTATGGGAAATACACAAATGTTTCTGTACCATGGAAAATTATTTTGAATCAGTGTAGTGATTTAGAGAAAAAAACTTATGTGATATTTGTGTGTGTTCTCCAAGGAAAATAAATTGGTTTAAGATTATATTTAATTAAATGTAATCAAAAGCATTCAGATCTTAGTAAGACATTATGTTTCTTCAAAAAAAACTCATAAAAATTTCTACATCTGTTCCATTCACTTTTTTTCCATTCACTTTTAAAACAGCAGCCCATAATTATTACCAAATCATCCATCAATTCATCAAGACGAGCAAAAATTCAGTGACTTCAATGATTCAAGTTCATCAATGATTATATTAAAAAAGGTAAAATCTAGTTATCCATATTATCAAATAATGGAAGTCTCCTTGCATATAAGGAACTATATACGTTAAATCCTGGATTGTTCACAGTGTATAAATATTTGCTTACATATCATCTACACACCTTCGCATATGTGTGCTTTTTATGTGCAATTTTTTTACTTGTTCTACTCTGAATTTTCCTTGTATTCATCTTGTGAGTAATAATATAATGAAAATATAGAATGATTCAACATAATTGAAGGTATTCAAAACTACTTCTTATAGGAGTACTTATAACTATAATAGCTAAAATTCAGGAGACTTGAACTATGGGGCCAGGGATTTAGCTCAGTGGGATAAGCACTTGCCTGGCAAGCACGAGGTCATGAGTTCGATCTCCTCCCCCCAAAAAAGAGACTTGAGCTATAGTTTTTATTGCTTGTTTTGCAATCTCTAAATTGCAAGATGCTCAAATTTTATACCAGTAGTACTCAGGAAGCCTGTAGCTCACTGTCAAGTGTTTAATTTCCTATTGGCCTTTGAGTTTGAAATAACGATCGTCTCTTTCAGGTATTGAGGGCACAACACAATGAGGGTATAGACATTTGAGTCTTCCAGACCTTCATTGTTTAAGCAGTGTTTGCTACCATAGATGCACTATTTTTTTGTAATTTAATAAAAATATTCTGGGACTGGGGACACAGCTCAGCGGCAAAACACCTGCCTGGCAAGCACAAGGTCGTGAGTTTGATTAATGGTACCAAAAAATAATCTATGTCTATATATATCTATAATCTATCTATATATAGATATATATTCTACAAAAATATGTATATGTGTATTATTGTATAACGTATTATTATTGATTTTGACCAGAACTAAGTTTGCAGTTCAGCTTGCAAAGACAGATGAAGTTTTTATTGTATTGTTGTATATGAGAAAACATGTTTCTTAAATTCATAAGTACTTTTAATTTCTACCTTGCTTTAGTTCTGTCCTACAACTTGAGTTTTATTAATAATTTTGCTCATAGCTTTTAAATAAAATTTGTAAGAATAATTAAATGAAGTAATTTAAAGGCTTCTCTATAATTTTGGAAATCATCTCCCTTTTATAGTCATAATAATAATGATTTATTGAGAATTTAATGAGATAACATAATGCAAAGTGAAAAATGTGAACAGAGTTTCCTGTTCCTTGTAGAAAATAATACAGTAATGTGAAGTGAAGGACAACTTGAAATTTTGACTAGAAATACAGTAAATAGTCAAAACTTAAGGAAATGTACAACTACTAAGGTGGATCAGTGATAGACTATAAGAAGTAAGAAAAGTTTTTTTCCAAGAATTACTATCAGTACTCATAAAGAGGAACAAATACTAGAGAGAAAAAAATTTGATATGAGAGACTTTGGCAACTACTTCCGCTATTTCCAAGCTAATTTATCTAAGCACACCAAAACTAATTCAGAGATCAGCTTAGAGTCTGAAGCAGCTGTTCTCATAACTGAATAGGATTAAACAAATTATTTATTACTGCTCAAACTGCTCTGTCTCTCTTTCAGCTAACATATGGATGTCTTCCAGTTCTCTTAATTTTCAATACTGTTGGGACACAATCACTGAAGGTGACATGTGGCATGTGTCACAATTACACTTTTGGGAACAAGCAGATGTTTCTAGAGAAAACATACACATACACTCATGCAGAGACAATGCTCTATGTTGAAGTTTCTGAATGATCAGGTTAAAGCCCATGTAAATATGGAAACTCAGGTTTTGCCAAAAGTCCTCTGGCTTAAGTTAGATATTGAACCATATTTCCTCAGCTCTGTCCCAGTGATTACAGTATAGGGTAGAATTGCAGGTGAGTATACTTTCCTAAGGGGAGAAATTAAAAGGCCTTGCAAAGTATGAGATTATAAACATTATATTACATTTAATTATAAATAGAATGAAATTAGTCATTCAAAAAAGATTGGTATTCTTAAGCTAAATTTTATAACTTTGTACTTGCTAAGTTCTGTTCTGAGTCAAATAGAAATATCAGCTTTGAGAAACATTATTCCTTTTCTATTTTTCTACATATTCACATAAATCCTACAGAATAGGATATCAGTACTCTTTCACTATATTTCTCTTTTGAAATTTATTTTTTCACATTAGTAACTTGGTTGGCAGGTTTCCAGAGGTTGGCAGATATTTTCCTGAATATTCGACATTAATAAAGTAATTGGAAAGAATGAAAATGAAGTCGCATCTCGTTTTAAGGAATCATTCAACTTTCTGCATAGATCACAAATTCCCTTAAAATACTTTAAAAAACATACAATTCAAGGTAAAAGTCCTATACAAAACAAATAAATAAGCCAGGCCTGATGGTGCACGCCTGTAATCCCAGCACTCGGGAGGCTGAGACAGGAGGATCGTTGTGAGTTCGAGACCAGCCTGGGTTACAAAGTGAGCTCAAGGCCAGCCTGAACGGCATATCGAGACCCTGTCTCAAAGAGACAAGGGCCAGGATTTAGCTCAGTGGCGTAAGCACCTGCCTGCCAGGTTCAATCCCCGGTGCCACAAAAGAAAAATATAAAAAAAAAAAAACATAGTTTCCTGCTATACATAGGTATATTGGCAAAAACTCTATGTAGTAACACTCAAAATTCTACATAGAAATAAATATTTTTAAATTGCTTTATCAATATATGAATTCAACAGTGTTTATGATTCTATCCATAGGTTAGTAAATATTACAGAAATGAATCGATACCTTAATTTGTTATATATTTATTTACTTATTCAAGAAATTGTCTTAAAACATTAAATAATAAAATGAATAATAATAATAATAGATATACTGGATAATATTGGATTCAAAGCCACCCATTCAACACCAGTGTCTGTGGAATCATTCATCAAGGTTACAACAGATAATATTAGAAACAAGTGAATCAGTTTTATGTTTTAAAAATGTTACATTTTATCGCCCATCAGAGGACTATTTATGAATATCATACATACACATAGTGAATAACAAAATAGATTATATTTTGAATACCTTTTCATATTAGAACTTTACAATTAAAAGTAGCATACTTCTCTGGCATAAACAAAACAAATATTACTGTCCCCTTCAAATAAATTCAGCAAGTGTAAGTCAGAGAATTCTCAAGGTCATGCAGGTAATAAAAGAAAACCAAAATAAGTGATTACGTATATTCATTTCCACTCCTGTGATCCATTATCTTTACAATAGTAAAATACAACTGATGAAAAATTCATTATTTCTTCACAATAGCACAGCAGTAGACAAAAAAGAAAGCTTAAATTCACATGGAATTTGAATGTTAAGGGGCACTATCACTCTGGAAAGAAAACTGTATCTCTAGTATACCTAGTATATATTCTAAATGATTCTTGATACTGTATAATCATGCCTTTTGAAAAGGATATGCTGCAGAAAAGCATTAAAACTCAAAAGCAAACAATGAGAATCACTGAATCTGTGGTTAACATAAAATAGCTCATATAAAGAGTGAGATTTTAGTACCCAGAGGCAAGGTCACATTTACTTTAGTACACTTAACTGAGGAAGTTCTCAGCTTGCAGCTTGCATGCCCTGACTGCCTCTCTGTCGGATTCTCATTGGACCCCAACATTCCTGCTGATAGACTTGTCTAGAAGATGACCTCTGGTTATTATGGTATGTTGTTTTCAGAGCAGATAGCAGTATGTGTTCATTTTAGGTTTTCTGCTGTAAGGATACATTAGATGAAAATGATCATATACTGGCTCCTAATCAAAGCTCACAAACACTCTCATGAGGCCTGCTGTTTGATACAATGTACAGATCTTAGACTACCTAAGGGCAATTGAATAAAGAACAGTGGCAAGATGAAAGTGTATTATGAATCAAATTCTTCTCATTTTTTATTATACAATAACCTTAAAATCTTTAGAAAATATGGTATTCATGTTTATATAAAAATGCTAAACATTTTGCATTTTGGTATTCATAAGATTGTTAATCAATATTGTATTCTGATATTTAATAGGACTGACATTTTTAAATGTTTTATCAACTTATATCAATGTCTAATAAAAAAGACATCTATGTATAAAACAAAGATTCAATGCAGGCAATCTTCAAATAAAAATAAATTTACTTTAGTTCGCCTTGATAATTCAGTTATACATAAAGATTTTTATAAAATAGTGCCATAAAAGTCAATACAAAACTTATAAAGGGAAAAGTCTCTTATATACATAACAATGGACCACAACTAATATACTACATTTTTATTGCATGTTTCACACCACACGGATTGGCTTTGGCAGTAGGAATTTCGGGCTAAATCAGAAGCATTCATTTCAAAATCAAAACACATTTGTATGTCTACCACGTTTCCAAGGTCTAGTTCAATATATCTGAAAAACTAAGCTAGATCAATCCCTCCCCCTTGCTCAACCCATTTAATGGCATTCGAAGTAAATGTCAAGGCCTTGCAATGCCCTAGTTGTTCTCTGTGTTCACACTTACACCGTTCACCTTCTCCTTTTCCTTTCTCATCTTCCTTCCTTCCTTTTGTACCTCAAGAAAGCCCCAGCCTTGAAGCTCAGTATTCAGTCCTCTGTGTAGAATGTTGTTTTCTTATACACTTGTTTGATTTGCTCTCGTTTTTTAAGGTTATCTGTTCAAATGACATTTTCACTATGACCTTTTTGTTCAACCTACAGAAAGTTCTAAATCACATTCATTCACAGCACATAAATAGCCAGGTTGTCATAAGCCTCTCACTTACTTTCTTCAAGCAATCATTTTTATTAGAAAGAATATATTAGCTCTTATTAGAATAAAGTTAATATTATTAGTATTATATTACATGTGAATAATGATACTGTATTACTACTAAATTTCAATTAATTTTCTGATACTTATTTTAAGAAATTCATCTATACTCATAAAAGAGCAGCTACCATTATAAACTGCAGGATAATGTATTTGGTATTCATCTGGAGTTCTTAGTTCCACTGAAATTTTATGTCTTTTATATGAAGTTACCTTCCCTATCCTACACAATAACAAGTTTTAAAACTGCAGATAGGGTTTGAGAAATATTGTAAAAAATCAGGGTAGAGATCCCTGAATAAAGTCACATATATAATTGAGATCTCTTACATCATTTGGGGGCTTCATTTCTTCCAGAGCTGCAGTTTTTCAGTGTAGAAAATCTATAAAATATGGATGTGTGGGTTTGGGATCATTCTCTGTCATATAAATCCCCATTACATATCATTTCAATACTTTTGACAATCTTACTCTCACACAGTTTTGATAACTTCAAGAAACTTTGATTATAGCTCTGAGTTGTAGTCGAAGAATTTTACAGCCAAATATATTTGTTCTTTCTCAGGCAAAACACTGATACTAAATTTATATGTTTTATACTTTTATTTCATCCAACAGTTAAATATTAAATAAAAATAATTTTCAGGCATATTGATTATGATATAATATATAGAATAGATGTCCTTTGAAAAAAAGGAGTTAGATTTAGGAACCTAATTAGACCTGTTACACTGGAGCAATTTATTAATATTCATGAAGTTTCACAAATAGGGAATCAGATTGAATGAAACACAGCTTTTGTTTCCATTTTCAAAGTATTATTAAAGAAAGACAACAATATTTTGGATTAGATTTAATTTTACTTAATATAAAACTGTGTATATTTTTGTTTTGCATCTTAATTATTTCAAGCTGAGGGACTATGTTAAACTTAGATTTAATGCATCATTCAAGGCAACAGAAGAGCAGTTTGAGAATAACAGGGCACAAATACTGAAAATGGTCTGTCTTCTCCACATTGCCTCTAGTGTGCCCATTAGTGGCAAAAGAAATTCATGGGCTTTTTGCAGGATATAAGAATAAATGAACAGCATAACTTATATAAGCACCTATGAGAAATTATACGTTATCTTAAGTACAGATAGAAAATATTTTGGCAGGATACAGTTTTTGTGAGTATGTGCTGAGGATTAACCCTATGTCCCAGCACATGCTAGGTGTGCATTACCCTGCTGGGCAACACTCAGCCCTGTTTTCTGTCTCTTAACTTTAAAATATGAAAGTCTCCACCGTTCTTTTTACAAAATATTTTCAGTGAAAATTTTGCATGTATGTGTTGAAAATAGATATTTAAAAAATTGCTTCTGTTTTGTGACTAAATGTGTTTAAAAATAGCCCTGCATCAACAGTTGGGGAAGACCATGAGCAATGATAGCCTAGATAAATGAAAACTGAATTCACCTACTTTTTTCATGAACTTGAGCAAGTCATTCTCAAACTATCAGCTTCACTCTTCCATTCAATAAAAATCTGATAATAATGCCTCTCCTGTAATTCTCTCAGAATGCTTGTACAGGTAAAAATAAAGATTAAATGGTACATATGAATGTGCTTTATAAAATTTAAATTATGATGCAACTACATTGGGATTAAAATTCCAAAGCCATACTACATATAACTAGCATTTCTATAACGGCTTCAAATAAAAAAAGAAATTGGATTTGCTAATGTTTTAACCTCAAAGGACTATTGATTCCTTTGAGGTTAATGCATAATAACATAACAAGTTGACTTCAAGATTTGCCTGGAGGGATTTTTTTTTTCCTGCTTCATTGTCTTGGCCTTCATGTCCTCTCATTTTCATTTGAAATTTAGAAAAGCCAACAACCACAAAAATCAGACCTTTTCTGGTAATGCCAGAAACTAAAATAAAACATATATATACATATATATATATATATATATATATATGTATATACATATATATATGTGTGTGTATATATATATTCTTACTAGTTCATGAGAAAGACAGTAACCTAAATAAGAATCTTTACTTTAACTTTTTCCTTGAAGTCTTTGTAGATTCAGAAATCTTAAACTTTATCAAGAATTTCAGGTCAGTGATTGACATACAGATTTATCCAAATTAACTTCTAGTGTCACAACTGCTCAGTGATAACTTTTGTGTTCATTTTCTTTATAAAAATAATTAAATAAATATCTTGCCATGTTGGAATCATTTGTAAAATGCGCAAATTGTTTTGCTGTCTTCCATCCAGTAATATCTTCAGTACTTAAATAACTCCTTTGCTAGCTCTGAACTTAGTATATTATGAATATCTAAATATTTTTCTTTATAAGTACCCTTCTAAATGATTATTTTAAGTATTGAGGTCCATCTGTTCTTTGTTCATGTGTGATAGTAAGAAATTAATAATTAGTTAAGGAAAATGAGTTAAGAAGAAAACAAAACTCAATCTATTCTGGTGGCCTAAAAGATGGTTAGGAAATTTTTTTTTTTTTTTTTTTTTTGTGGCACATGGGGACCTTCATCCTGAAATACATCCTCAGACTTTTTTTTTTTTTTAATTTCAGGCACAGGGTATCCCTAATTTTCTAATTGTTGGATTGGGCTCAAACTTTTGATCTCCCTGCCTCAGTCTCCCGAAGTGCAAAGATTAGAGGCAGTCACCACCATGCCTACCTGCTTTGCTTAAACTTAATTCAAACTATAAAAGTTCAAAGTTTAACAATCAATGGATGCATTTCATTTTGTTCCACTCACATTTGAGGGATTAGGGTTTTAAACATATTTAAATAACTTCCATTACTTCTCAAAAATATTCATAGAGAGGTTCTAAAAGTAGAGAAAGGAAAAAAGTCTACATTTTGAATACATGAATTGTGAGTTTTTATGAAGTTTGGTAGTCTTCACTAATTAAGAGTAATGCAAGCTGGAAGAAGAAAAAATGCATTACGCATTGATTTCATTTGGAGTTTTGTGAGGGAAATACCTCAAAGTTTGATTCTATTGCAATATGTTTTTCTTAATTTCACCAGCCAAAGTGACAGAC
The DNA here is from genome assembly GCA_004365215.1 of Cuniculus paca. Taxonomy (NCBI): domain Eukaryota; kingdom Metazoa; phylum Chordata; class Mammalia; order Rodentia; family Cuniculidae; genus Cuniculus; species Cuniculus paca. The sequence goes on from RJWT010000141.1 coordinate 24,268, forward strand.
ATATAAATAATCTCATGTTTATTACAGCCCTACCAAAACCTTGTTCTTCTAAAATGAAATAAACTATTAAGCACTACATTAAATCATTTATTTTACTAATGAAAGCACTCAAGGGTTTACATGATCCATGTACTTTTCAAAATTCGAACAGGGCTATGGGTAGTTTTAGTACATGGTACCTTATTCGGGTTTATAAAATTCGTAATACTACTATCAAAAAAGTACAAAGTTGAGATACCACCTCGTGCTTTATAGAAGAGGGTGGAATGTTAAACTGCCTTCAGTTCTGAAACTTGGCCCTTCCCGCATCAGCAAACTAGTCCAGAGGCCTTTCTGAACCGTCCCTGTAAGCATTGTTTCCTTAATGCTGCAAGGAACATGGGAAGGAGAGATCTTTCCCTAGGAGCTTCTAATCTTAAACACAATATAAACAATTATTTCGCTATTCAGTCCTTGTTTGCAAGAGAAGTAGAGAAAGAATTCCTCTTTAAACCAATAAAACATTAATCTCTTAGACACTTTTCCCTATGAAACCACAAGAAAAAAAAAAAAGTCCTAGAGAAAAACTTGTGTTGGCTTTAAATCTGTGTGGTTTTTGCCAGAATTAAATTCTTCTGATGCTAAAAATTTAAAGCACCTGACTCCTGTCCATTGATATTTGGTAGATATATAGAATTTCAGATTGACATTTATTAAAACTTGAGGAAGAAGAAGTAGAGCAATGACCGCACAATATGATGGAAGAATAGCTAGAATAAATCCTTGAATGGTAAATTAAACCAAATATGGTTGTTGTGTGGAAAAATACAATATATATTCTATCCAAATTCTAATTTAATATATAGAAAAAGTTTAACTATGAATAATCTTGCAAAAGAAATGACAAGTTAGAAAAGTCAAACACATTTAGGTGCTTTTCATAAATATCAAATAGTGTATCTAGTGAGGAAAGACTACTTGGCAATGCACAAAATTTTCTAAATTTTACTTAGAGTGTCTTGTGGAAATGCTTTCTTTTAACTTCAGATTTACCATGGAGATTAACAAAGTGAAATAAAATCTACAACTTCCTAAACTTCTTTACCTTCTGAATTATGAATGCATCTAAATGTTTCTATATTAAAATGTTTCTATTAGTATCTCTATTTTATGCCTTTTACCAATTCCATTTATCATTGAAAAATATTCTATTTTTGAAAATATTTCACTTAAGTGATTCAACAATATCATTTGTAAACATTTTTATCCTTTAGTACTAGAAATTTTGATAACATTCTGATATAAATGGTGAATGACATTTGATGTTTAAAAGCAGTTCTTGATGTAAACAAAGAGCAGTGTAACTCTGGTTACAGGAAATCAAAGTTTTGATATGTTTGTATTTCTTTCTATGAGGAGTTTATTGCAAAAATATATATCAATATAATTTTCATATAAATTATAGAAAAAGTTCTCAATAATATGAAAGTAGTAATCCATGCAGTTAATTTGCTACATAGTAAAATAGTTCTCACTTTCCAAATGAGTGCAAAACTTCACCATTTTTTTATTTTGAATTCTTTACACATTTCAAAAATCAATTCCTTACTAAAAGCCTGTAAAACATGTATTACTTAGGTTGCTCTGAATATAGTGATAGAAAATACAGGTAATGAGTAAAAAGAAAAGCGAGAGCTATTCCTAATGCATTGCAAGGGAGGACTCTCCTTTATTCTATTTTGTCTATCAGCATGACTTACTTCCACCTTTTCCTTCAGATCACTGAGCTAAATTTACTCATAAAACATTTTTTAAGAAGCCAGCAAATAGTCCTTTGGTTTTAAGGAATGAGAAACACTACCCTTAGTCCATGGAAATGGAAAATAATTCTTGAATGTGTCATGAAATTACAGATTCACCTATCTTGAATAACAGTGGGAACCTCATTATAGCCCTCTCTTAAATTCTAAAGCAAGGATGTTTAAGACACTGCAGGATCATTTCCTGGGGATTGCTTCCCATTCATTTTAGTGCAGATTCAAAAGAGGCAAATGATTGTACAGGAACAGGAAATTGGAAAACCATACATTTTAGCCTGAGAAATGGAGTAAGAAAGGAGAGAGTGAGAAAGTGTGCGTGTGTGGGTTGGGTGGAGGGGAATTAGAAATAAAAATACACAACAATCTGCAAAATGATAGAAAGAAAAATGCTGTGAAGCTTTTTCAGTAAAAGAGAAATGGGAAATAAAGTTGACAAGTTGGACTTTCAAGGAATAAAGAATGATGTTAATCCTATTAAATGTCTGCTAGTGATTATTCATAAAGATTGTGTATTTCTTAGCAAGGCATATTATAGACAACTAAGTTAGACAGAAATTAACATGGAGGCAGAGAGGGAGTCCTTGAAGATATCAGTGCAGAATATGAAAATATATCAAAATTTGGGTGGTGAATCTGAAGAGAGCCAGGTCTCAAATTGGAGACCTATAGCCAGGCCTGCAAGCCTCCACAGAGATAAATAGAAACTTGAAATAGTAGTGTAATTAACACCATCTGGTCCAGTGAGCCCAGATATACATCAGACACAGATAGGTAACCAAAGCACCTGGATGCATCCCTTCCAAAAAAAATACCTTTATTCTTTACTTACACCCTTGCTATGTGACTCATTCCCCTATTAGATCAACATTAGTTCAGTGACCATACTTATAATCCTATAGGCTAAATGTAGTTTGACTCATGTTGCACCATCATTGTGATTTTGCTGTATAAATGACCCCTGACAAAGAACCTCCCAGCTGTTTCCTCAAAACCCTTCCTGGTAATCCAGGAGTTATTCTTCAACTTATTTTCAATACAACTCCTCTAACTACCCTTTTGACTTGTAACTTTATTCTTCAATGTTGTGAGACCATGCACTCAGCACATCTGTCATCTATTTGCCAGTTTCATATCCCCATTACATTTTCAATCTGTTAATGATTAAATATTACCTTTCCGAGTGGGACAATAAATTCATTTTTCTTGTCATTATTTCATAAGACTTTTCAGTGTCATACTATGAGTTACCCCTTATTAACACACAGTACAGTTTTAAAGCAATGTAGGACAATACAGAATTCACTGAACAATGTATAAATATGGCCAAATAATCTTGAGTGCAATCATGAAAGCAAAATTTTAAAAATAGTTCAGTTGATTTTTATATAAAAATGACAGGCTTGTTTATTTCTACTCTTGTAAAAATAATATTATTTTCACTTTTGTAATGGGGATAGATTCTTAATTACCTAGCTGAATTCTTTACCCTATTATTTCTAGGATTTAAAAAGCTCAACTTTACAAATATACCCTTAGTACAAGAAGAGTGTTTGAGGCTATGTTACAGAGAACAATAGTGTGGAACATAGAAATCAGTAATCATAATTTTGTTTTGTTTTGGATTAACAAATGACACAATTTCAAAGGAAATCCTAAACTAGAAATATCAGGATAATTGTTTACCCAATTGATTCATAGAGTTTTAGACTTATGCTAGGAAATATAGCTTATTTTCTTTAGTCTTCTCTTTTCATTCATGTCCACAATCTAACTCTTTTTGTAGATCAATATTTGCCTAATTGTTTTCTGCATTTTACACATGGCAAGAAATATTAATCTGTGCTTTAAGAAAAAAATAAATTTTATGGTACATTTCAATGAAATTAAGTAGTGTTGTCAGTGCAATATTCTCAAGACCTTTAAAATACAAACATATATTTTATATGATGATGAAATATGTATATCTATAGAAATTATTTGACCTTGTAGGCTTTATGCTCTTGGTACATGTCAAAATGACAGGGTCTAGGTTTTTTATAGTGTACATAGAAAATTATTATATTCCTTATTCTTTAGGATTTATGAAGTAAATGATCTAGAACTTTGTCGGTCATCCATTAACTATGTAAACCTGGGAAAGAGATTTAAATTTTCTGAGCCTTAATCTCTTCACACACAGTGAGGACAAAATTTGTACCTGCTTCATATACTTGAAAAATTAAAATATTTGGTCTTTGTGAAATGTTTAGCATAAGACATGACAAAGGCAAGAGAAACAAGTAAGTGAACAATGATTATTACTTTTGAATTTCCATATATAAAAAATGAATATTACACATGGATGAATGAATCAATGAATACATAAACCCTCCTTTTAATGTTTGATGGTTGGATATGTATCGTAAATTGCTGTAAGTAGAACACTTACCCATCTTTATATGCCTAGACCCAAATCAACTGTTTACTTTATAAGGATGTCAAAGAATTTGTTAAAAGAAAAATATTGTGAAAGTAAAAACTATATTATAACCTAATTTAGAGCTTTGTATGAGTGTGAGACTATTTCGTTACAACTTTCTGAAAAGTTGCATTTCTTTTTGCTCTCTCTGAAAAGGCAATGGATTATGTGAAATTTATAAGTGGAATGAAAAATACAAGCATAAAATATTATCTAAGTTTTCAGACCCAAAAGTCAATATATAGATTGACCCCCCCACACTAAAATTCTAGTAATGAGGCTTTTATAATTTAAATTCTGACTTCTGGTCAGAAGAAAAACATATCAGCAAACATTCTTGGTTGTGTTAACGAGCTTTTAGCCTTGTGAAAGTAACTATTCCTTACAAGGTGTCTGACACTTTAATTCAATCTAAATTAGGAGAAAGGTTTAGGTTACCTACAATAATACAAAGAATTTATACAGAAGGTTTGACAGGACTTTATTTTATTAAAACTATACATGAGGTGATCAAAAGATACAGTTAATCTACAAATTTAAAAATTACAGTGAAAGACACATTGCAATTAGTTCCCTTCAAGATATTCTCTCTTGCTTTGAACACAGCCCATTGTTTTTGTCTCTTTCTGAAGTAGCTCTGAAAGTCCTTCCTTTCTTTATAATGTGTGATCAAAAATAAAGTGAATGCTGCTGCTAAGTTCCATTTGACAGAAATGTATGCTCACGAAAACATTACCATGCATCCCTACTCCCCTTATTAACTGCTATGATAAAAATTTGCATCTGTCTCTATGTGAGTTCTGGCTCTTTGCCCAAGTCAAAATGACCATTAAATTTAAATGTTTAGAAGTCACTTAGGACATCAAGACAGCCAAGATTGTACAACTAAGGACACCCATGAAAAGAAACTTCCAGAACTGCTTCAGAAAGTGGAAAGATTGATAGGATAAATATGATGAAATTGAGGAGGAGTATTTCTGAGGGGAATTAATTAATGATAGTGTCTCTGTCACTGTAATAACCTTTTGTAAGACTTTAGATATACTTCATATTTTGCAATCACACCTCATATATTAAAATTTTAAAGACAACCTTTGTGTGAAGAAACATTAAGAGCAGAAACTATAGAACTAAATGAAAAATGCTATTTATTTTCACCTTAAAAAAGGATTGAAAATACAGTATATAGCCACTTCTGATTTTGGCAAACTATTTTATATAACACTTTCTTCAAGACTGTGTATATGACAATATTTCACAACAATCAATTGGAGTTCTATAAAGTCTCAGAATACTAAATAACTTAACAAATGACCTAGGTTTTTCCTGCAGAACATATTTTTTCAGAGGCCTTGCCAAAATTTTTAAATTCACTGTTATTTTATCATCTTATGTCATTTATTTCTTGTATTAGTAAACCAAATACAGAGCACTAACATTTTATAAATTTGCCTTTATATAAGGAAGACTGCAGAATTATAATTAGGAATCATGATTACTTTTACCTATGTTTACAAATTTACTGATTTAACCTGCGTTTTAAAGTTTAACCCTCTCGACATTTAACATCCTTTTCTTTGGTTCCCTGTTGCTTAATTTGTGTTTCAGTCTATTACTTTAATGCATATCATTATTTGAGGTTATAGTACGATGAAATTTCTTTCCACAACAAAAAAAAGCCTTTTTCTTTTCCATAATTCCTATGGAGGTAGAGCAAGAGCCTCAATTTGCCCTGGTGCCATAACCTTATTTGGCTTGTCTCATTCTCACAGAAAAATAAATAGTTCTCTTAAACTAAAAGCCAAAAGGCATGTCATCAGTTGCACAGTAGGCATCTGGGTAAGTACACGAATAGCTGATTATGGAGGGTGTCACTGCCATTTCTCAAGCCCCACTGAGTCCAGTAATATGTATTGACCAAGGATAAATGTGCTTCCTCTCTGTGGACTACACTTTCAGCAGATTTTTTATTGCTCCAGCATCAAAGAGGCAAAATAGATTTTGATTGGGCATAGGTAGCTGCCAGAGGTCTCTAATCTCTAAGTGGCACTAATGTTAATTATATCCTAAGTGACCTGTAATGATCACTTAACTGTTTTTCTTCAGCATTTGACATAGAAACCTTCCCTATTAAGGATGGGGATCACTGACATAGACAACCATATTAGCAAAAGAACCAGAACCATGTCTCACTTTAGTATCAAATGAAATAGAAAACTTTAATGTTTCTGGAGGAAAATTACTGTTTTGTTAAGTGTTTTTTTTTTTTGTGGAAAATGATGCTAACAATAAATTGTAAAAAAAAGAAAGCTAAGTTTCCTATAAAGATAAATTCTTGAAATATTATACCTAAAATTATACTTATGAATAATCTAGTCTGTGTTTTATGCAGGAAGTTTTATAATGCACTTCATTGTTAAAAATAGAATATGAAAATTTCTGATTGTATATATTAGCAGACACTCATGTGATGATTATTATTTTCTTAATTGTTTCCTTAATGGTCACCAGATATTTTCACCTTTGTCTTCCATTCAAAAATATGTAAGTAGAAATACTCCATAGCATCAGTATTACTATAGATGGAAAGCATTTTGGGGGAATCTGGCATGTACAAAGAGTTAAAAATATCTGCTATTCCAATTCTACATTAGGAACTACATTTTATTTGTATTTAATTCTTTATTTCTATACATTTCTATTTTATTTATTTCTCTATATAGGTGCAATCACATTCCATATTACTTTAAACAGAAAAGGAGACAAATTATGGATAGTGTTCAGCACTTTTATCTTACTCAGTAAATTGTGCCCATTTTCCATTCTAGCATCATTAATAAGTGACAATGATTCTATAGCACTAGATTCATAGTACTGATATATATATATATATATATATATATATATATATATATATATCACAACCTTTTAAAGTAAGTCCTACTATTATTCCTGTTTATAGATAAAAAAGAGATGCACAGAGAGCTTAACTATCTCATTATGACCAGCTTAGATTCTATCCTAGGGAATCTGCTCCAGAGAATTGAATCATAAATGCTGTACTGTACTCCTTTCTAAAAAGAGGTCACCCTCATCCTTTGCAATAGCTGCCTGCCATTACATAGTGTAATACATTATAATGAATTTAAGAATTTTATAGTTTCTGGACATTTAGGGTTTTGGTAGTATTTCACCACTGTAAATAGCACTAAGATAAGCATTTATTTACATGTAAACTTGCCTTATGTCTTTTCTATGATACTACATATATTTTGCCTTTAATATTGCAGCATCTTTGAAACCTAGTTTGCAAATAACTACATATCTAATTTAAAATATTTTAGATTTTCATCAGTATTGAAAACTTTCCTATACTTTAAAATATTTTTTTAAAATGGTTCCTTTTTCCTTCTTTAGCAGAATCAAGATCTTTTCCAAAATTTACTTCCCAAATGGGGCTATCTTTTATGTTTAGCAAATTTGATGAGCACGTCATCTAGAACTTTTTAAAGACATTAACAAATGTAATTATTAAGAAAGAGTGACTTTGCCCTTAGGTTTGCATATACAGATCTTCTTTACCCCAACACATTTATTCCTTTACATGATTACTAAGAACTGAACAACACTTAATTTACTACTAGCTATTTTATACCAGACATAAAGCTTAAAAGAAAATTAAATTTGCTAAAATCTTTATGGAATAAATGCCATTATCCCCATTTTTCAGATTAGAAAACCAAGGCTTTACAAGAGTAAGTGATGGCAGCCAAATATTTAATATTTGTATAAGTTGAGACCTGAATTCATGCTTGTTTCATTTTTATATATCATATCTATTTGACCTTTCTACTGTCTTTTTCTTTTTCATTTTCTTTTTCTGTACATGTTAGAAGTTGTATCTTTTCTCTTGCTTCTCTCTTAATTAAGTTTTGTGGCAGCAATGAAGTAAATTCAATCACAAAATGTTCAAATAATGAAGAGTCAGCATTAAAAATCCAAATTATGCTCAGAGGAATAAATTGAGCACATAAGCTTAAATGTTTCAAGGTTTCTTTTGTATGAGAAACCAAACGTATAATGAAGATCAAACTAAAGCATAGATATTAGGAAGTAGGAAGGTAGATCTTTCTCAAGGTTGAAGAGATCAAAAGATAGGAGGATGGAGGAAGAAGAAGGAAAGAGGATGAAAAAGAAAATAAAATGTGTCATTCATGTACCCCAACTCATGCAATGGATAGAAACCTTATATGCTACAATAAATAGTAATTTAAAAAATCTGGAAAAAATAGAAGAAATAAAAATGCAAGTAAAGGTGCAAAAAAGGTAGCTTACGTAGAAATGAAGAAACTGTAGAACCGTAGCCTTGGAGGCAGATTTTCAATAATCATATGAAATTCCTTGATGTTCTCTTTTTCTCTGTCGTGTCTACAAACCTCTAGCCTTCGCTTCCTCAGCTTCCACTTCAGCGCACTTAACTCTTACAGGGAGTGTTTTAACTTATTTCCTAATTATCAGGTACACCGGTTGGCAACATCCCTGAGCCACGCACATGGAAAGTTAACAGTCGGTGCTTGGGTAAGAACACTCTGTTTATAGTTGCTCTGGACTTTGTGTAATTCCTCAAAGTTACTACAGCATTTCTCAGTTCTTTACATTTACATATGATTTTCCTTTACCTGTAATCTGTTTTCTTCTTTGGCTTGTGAAAAAACTTTACTTTTGTCTGTTACCTTGTCCATAAAATTTTCTGTAACTTCACCCACAAACCTCATATTTCACCATGTTGGAGTTGAGCGTCTCATTGTTTATTTACCATACTAGTCACAAGTTGTGCAGTGTGAAATGACTTGTTAACTTTAAGGTGCTGTAAAACCTTGGACTGGGGATAACTTCTGAAAGAGGAACCAACATTTCTAATAAATTTTAATTTCATAAATAAGCAATGCCTTGTACTACACGTAGTACGAAACACTGAATGTAACATGATGACAACCCAGTCAATTGTCCTATCTGTGGGATTGTGGGTGATCCTCTCTCAAAAGCAAGAGTTTGTGGAGCTCTTGTCCCAGAGGAGGAGAAAAAGACAGAGGAATCTACATTTTGAATAAGATTTGAGAGATATATAAAATGTGGGAAACAGTGAAAAATTTTGTAGAAAAACCACTACCTAAATAAGGATGTAGTGGTGTGGGTGATGAATCTGTAAAATCACACTGAATGTCACATCTTTAAATGGAGGCAAAAACAAGTGTCATTGCATCGGTTCCTTATTAAAGTTGCACCAAAAGAGAACGATTCCATTGAGCCAATAGATAGCAGTGATTCTATTACTGGTAGTGAAAACTGTCCTCCACAATAACCCTCCTCTCTCTTTTACCACTCATGCCAGCCACAAAGGTCTTGAAAGGTAAGTGGAGGTTAATTTTTTTTTTTCTAAATTGTGTTGTGCATTTTCTTTATTATTTTGTACTATACAACAGTATTGCAGTTATATGCATATAAATTTTTTTGGTTTGTGGAACAAATCATCTGAGTTTTCATTATTTTTTGTGGGGAGATTCGCTATTACATGCATGTGCTTTGGATTACAAGCCTATTTCAGAAAGAAACTATGCTTGAAAAACAAGGTTGTACTGCACTTTAATACAAGGATTATTTTGTATTTTGTGGAGTGAGTGTTCTACAGCCCTTTTCATGTGTCCTAAATCTCAAACAGTGTTTGAAACCAGTAGGTGTCCTATAACTATTAATTAAATAAACGAAATATCAAACCAAATTATAGTTTCTGTCATTCCTTCTAAAGAACCTTTTAAATGGTCGATTTGAGAACACATTAATTTAATAGTTTAAAAACAAATATTTTACCTAAACCTAGGATTTTTTGGAAAATTATACTTTTATATTTATTGGAAATATTCCTATGTTCTTTTTATTTACTCAAAAATAAACATAACTCATACTCATTACTTTGAACTAATTTCTCTTATTTGTATTTTAATACAATTGCATGCCTCTCAACACATTTCTTTGCCTATTACGCAAAAAGCAAAATAATTATAAATGTTACTTTTGAAATGTATAGTTAATTCATTTATTCTAACAACACTTTTCTCATGTTTTGATGTGGAACATCCTTTTTTCTATATTATTATTCATTTATGGACAATATTTTTCCTATTAAAATCATTTTATATCAGCTCTGAGAACACCCATGTATACTTTCAAGATGCAAAAATTATATCTTGAACTTCGATTCTCTTTTTTTTTGAAACAACAAATATTTGTGGGTGATTTAAAGCATGAACTTGATCTGAAGACAGTTGGGAGAATTTGGCAATTATTCATTTCTGAAAATATAACACAAAAAGCATAACTTTCTAACTTCAGGAGAAGACCCTCCAGGCTACTTCAACTTCACTTAGTAAATCTGCCAATGTTTCTTTCCCTTAAATACAGCCTTCCTCATGAAAGAATGATTCATTCTTAAATAATAAATACAGCTATGCAAATCAAATTGGAATATAATAGATGTTTCAGATATGAGTGAAATTAAATGCATAGTAAATGTTACTATGCAAGCATTTAATATCATTTAATTTCAATACAATTAAGAAAATAATAAGAAATGTATACAATGTTTTCACATTGGAAAGAAAATGTCTATACTTAAAAATCTTTAATGTAATCCATTGTTAATATTTGTGGTCCAAATTTGGCTTCTTATCAAAATCATGTAAGATACTTTAAGAATATACAGATTTGTAGATTCGATTTTAGAAATTCTATGGGAACAGGTCTAGGATAGGTTCCATGAATAAATAATGTTAAATATTCCACTTTTTCTGACAGGGAGGAAACATTGATTCATGGTTGGAAATGTTCTTTTTTTGACATGTTAGAATTTGTATGACTACTTAACCAATTAGTATATGAGAATGGCAGAGAGAAGACTTGATTTGGGAAGACTGCTTGAATATAAGGTGCAGCAACATTACTATATATTTACTTTTATAACATTAATATATTATATAGGATTCTATATATGTGTGTCATTAAATCAATATTTAAGTTGATTTTGTTTCCTATTTCTTTTCTAAAATTGTGTAAATTGAATTCTTTGATAAAGTTGACTCGATATTTCCATTTGGTTCATTTGGTATGATGTTGGCTGTTTGTTTGTCATAGATGGCTTTTATCAGGTTGAGATAAAAACCATCTCTTCCAATTTTTGTTGCCAAACATATAGGGCAATTTGCCTTGCTGAATGTAGATTACAATAAGGAAAAAATAACCACTTATAAATTTTTCTGTGTATTGTTTTCATAAAATCTAAAGTGATCTACTTTTGACATATCTTTCTTATATAAGAATAGCTCTAAATTCTTTATATTTGCCCACGGAAATATCTGCCCAAGTTTACCTATGATTGAATAAACCCTTATTTAAATAAATGCAAATTGTTTGGGGCATTTGTGCTTTTCCTAGAAAGTTATCTATTAAAAGATACCTATAGCTTTTGTAACTAAAAAAGGACTGTTTCATTGTCCTTTATCCAAAGGCATTCTAAGACTAAGATTTTACAGTGAATGACAAAAACTTAGTATCTTTAACCAGTATATACTTTTATCTATGGTCTCATTATCATTTTTATTACTAAAATTAACATCAACACATAATTTTAACGTTTAATACCAGGACCAGGTTTTTTACATACCGTTTTATATAGTAAATAATATAATTACACAAAGTTTCCTTCTCTTTTTCTCTGATGAAGTGAATCAAACTATGGGATGAACGAAACATATGCCAGACAAGTGCTCTACCACAAAGTTAAATTTCCATCTCCATGCAGATTCTTTACAAGTATGAAATACAGTTCATTTGCATTGAATTAAAACAATGCACATGTTTCCAAAATAATGTTGATGTGATTTTTTTATGAAGTGTGATAGGTAATCCATTGTAATGATATGGACAATGGAGTAATATAATAATCTTAATGTAGTCTTTACTATGCTCCAAATGAACTACCTATATTCTTGAAATTTATATTGACAGCATATGAACTACTTCACAAAATGGAGGTAAAATTAATTTAATTTTAAATCCCAAGCCTACAATAATGGAAATGTTATAAACACACCTGTCATGCTTGTTCCTATTTACAGCTGCTAAACAATAATATAATTAAATGCAGTGTCTGGCAGTTTTTGTTACTTCAATCATATCCACCACATAATATGAGATTCATACACACTTATGATTAGGTGCATTCAATCCTCCCATACAAAAACAATTTCAATTCATTAAAGTAAACAAAGTTGGCATTAGCGTATATGGGAGAAATAATTGCCCAAACATGCTGACACAGTATTTAGTGATAACCAATGAAATACAAATTATTCAAGGATTAATCTGATAGTCTTCACAAAGATAGATTTTATTACTCATAATAGTGTGATGAAATTACCAGTAAATAGGAAGAGTATGACAAGCCGAATATGACTTCAGCAATGCATGTCAGTTTGTTGAATGCTTAAAAGGTTTGAAGAAACATTTCATGCTTCAAAGGTTTAAGATATCAAAATCCATCTCCAAAGTCATTTAATTGAAGATATTTTTGGATTTTTTTGTGCTAAATATGTCATTAATGAATGAAACATATATACCTGCATCCTAGGAGACATCAACTTTGTACTTAAAATGAGATTTTTGCATATGCTATTTTCAGTGTCTTTATAGTAGTAGTATTTTAATTAAATTACAAATTTAAATTTCTTGAAGATGTCCACAGAGCATGAAAGTATAACAAAATTACATAGTTTGTCTATTTGCAGGAGAAGCGAGCCTTTAACATGTCAGCAATAGTTTGGAAATAAAATGATACCAGTATTTGTAAACAAAATATCAGTTAATATTCATATATCTAAAGACTATGTTAAGCTTACTTTTGTTTGGAATTATGACATTAGGGCAAAAAAGGAAAGTTCTTAAGTAAATTAGTCAATACCTCTAGGTGACTGAAAGCTTTTAAAAGTCCAAACTAGTTGGTATATGATTAACTGGGTCTTAGGCAATATTTTCAATATAATACTTAATAGGCTATGTGAAAGAAATGATTGAATAAATTGCACTTGGATGTGTACATAAAATCTTTGGTAACTTTCACTAGATAACATGCAATTTTAGCTACTAGTAAACTTTGACCTTTTGTTTAAAATCATTAAAGTAAGACATGGTACTAGAAAGAAGTGTAATATATTTTCATAATGATAAGTCCAAATGAATGATGATACCATTAATTCACTGAAGCACACTAATCAATGCTATAATAGAATGTAATTATAATTATCTTTCACATTACCCATTGTATCGTTAGTCCCTAGATATCACTTCGTAAGTGCTCTCTTCTTTTATCAAATATTTCTGACAGAATTATATTGGTAATCTATTACTAAGGAAAAGGATATAGAGTTTCAAATGATTAATTTCAAGCAAGGTCATAAGAAAGATGTATTAACCAGGTCTTCATGTGTTGGATGTGAAATCTTGGGGGAAAGTAAACAGTTTTTTACCTGTTACTATTCATTAAGATTTTAAAAGTGGCTTTTAGTCACTGAAAAGATTTACTAAAATTTGAGTAGCTGATGCAAATTGGGCACTTGAGGACAGGAAGCATAATGAAACACTGAAAAATTTTCTAATAGCTAGTATCCTTAGTCCTTGAGTAGAACAAGAGAGGAAAAATATTAATGCATACAAGGAGAGAGTAGGCTATTGAAAATTATAGGGAAATAACAAAAGAGTCACCATTTAAAGTTTTATTTTGCAAGATGTTGATTTTTCAATGCCTTAAATTTCTTATGCGTAAAATGGCAATAATAACAACTACCAAAATTTGTGTGTGTTCATGATAAAAATTTGATATAATGTAGGAAAAATGTTTACAATAGGGTCTCATAGTCTTTGGATAACAAGGCACACAGGGGTGTGACATATATTTCCTAGAGTTTATAAATCTTGCCAAAGTAAATAACTAAAAATGAAGCTTTTGAAGAATAGAATACTTTAGTCATACAAGGAGTGCTGGGTGGTGAAATTGAGGAAATTCTACCACTGTGAGTTTGAAACACATCTGAAATATAGAAGGCGATGTTTTCAGAAATTAAATGGGTGCTATTACTGAAGAGCCTGCTTTGTCTTATGACAGGAAGTACAAAACAGTGATTGAGTCACTACCTCTGAAAGCCTGAGCACTTTCTGCTCTTGAATTTCATACAAATTGAATCAGGCATTATGTACTTTTTGATTGCAGGCCTTTTTATTCAACTTACTGAGATTGGGATTCAAGCATGTTATTGTGTAAACCATAACTACTTCATTTGTGCTTGCTTTTTAGTATTGCATTACATGAACATACCCATCTTTATATATCAATGATAAACACACAGATTGCTTACCATATTATTTAATATCATATATCTAATATCCATTTCTAATGATAATGAATAAAAATTTTGTCAAATATTCACAATTCTCTTATGAACTGATACCTAGGAATATGTATCTAGGACATAAGGTACATAATTAGTATTAGTATGTCTCATCAAGTATCTTTTCAAACTATTTATGTCAATATAAGCGACCTCTAACAATGTCTGAGAGTTCCTCATTTTTACCAATGTTAAATTATGTAAATTATTTTAGTTTTAGACATGGTGCTTGGTTTACAGGTATGGCTGACTTGGAGTCATGTCTCTGAGATAACCATAAAGAGAAAATCAAGCAAAGTATTGCAGGTGGTTGATAGCAAGCTGCAGTTGTCCATATGCTCTGCTTTAGACTCATAACTCCGCACTTCTGTGATGGTGTCCAGGCACTGACTGAATAGAACGCTGCTACAAGGTCTTACTATTTCTAGTCCATGCAAATTTTCTTTGTGAGTAATGTGAGCACTGGAGCTCCTCATTAGGCTGATGAGGACATTCTCAGGATTGCTCTGCAGTCAGAGATCTTGTTCTCTCTCTCTTGATTATCCAGTTATAACTCTAAAAATATATATTTCCTACCTGGCACCTGCTTCATAGAGAATACAACCCATAAAGTAGTAATATTTTTCCATTATTATGATATTTATTTCTCTAATGAATAATTATATAATCTTATCCTGTATTTACTGGCTATTTTAATATTTTTTTCCTAATATGTCAGTTAAAGCCTTTTGTTGACTTTCCAATTGCAAATGTGTTTTTCTTTCTATGGAAAAGTTCTTTATATATTCAGGACAAGGCATTTTTCCAATATAGATATTACAAATACAGTTAATCAGTCTGTGAATTGTTGATTCAAATCGTGCTGTTTTATGATTAACACAGTTTCTTAAATTTAAAGCTGGATATGGGAACATGCTTGTAATCCCAGCACTCAGGAGGCTGAGGCAAGAGAATCACTGTGAGTTCAAGGCCAGCCAGGGCTACATAGTGAGTTCAACACCAGCTTGAACTACAGAGTGAGAACCTGTCTCAAAATTTCTTTCTTTAATAAGTGATTATTATTATAGCTATGTATGATAAGCACATTTTTTTCTCTTTCTTAAAAACTATTCCTTAACTCTTCTGGGAAGGTAACCAGAAGGGTAATACCTGGGTCAAATGGGACCTCCAATTCTAGTTTTTTGAGGAATCTCCACTCCGATTTCAACAGCGGTTGTACCAGTCTATACTCCCACCACAGTGGAGAGGGGTTCCTTTTTTCCCACAGCCCCCTGCCCCAGATTTTGTTGATTTCTCAATGATAGACATTCTTTCTGGGGTGAGATGGAATCTCAGTGTTGTTTCAGTTTGCATCTCTTGGACAGTAGGGAAAGGAAAATATGCAAGTCAGTTATGCTATTAGTGTCTCTTAGTTCATTAAAAAGGAAATTTTGTGCTAATATTGATTGAAGAAATGTTTATGCTCATATCTTATACCCTGAGTAACTTCTTTAAAGATAACAACATGTAATGTATTAACTATTGTTATTGTTCTGTTTTTATGAAATTTTATCATTTTTCATAAAATAAAATGTAATAGAAATCCCGTTATACCTTTGATAGTGTTCAATATGAGAATCTAAGTAATGTTGCAATCTTGACAATATTAAATCTAATTCACAAAAAAACTATTCCTTTAATAATACTTCACCAATGCCATTTAATTTCCTTTTATATCTGTATAAATCACTATGTCAAGAGAATAAACAAGAATAGTATGACTAAAGGTAAAGAAAAATATGACAATCTTGATAGGAACAAAAAAAATTTGGAAAATTTTTGACTCTTCTGTCTCTGTCTTTCTATTTCTGTGTCTTTGTCTTCCTGTCTTTGACTCTTTCTCCAAGTGTAACTGTCAGCAATGTGCTAAAAGAAGATATATCACTTAAACACAGATAGACTGTTCATTGACAAAGATCAGTGATTATATTACGAAAGTATGCACAGTTTAGAAATACTTAAGTTTAGGAATACATAAATTTAATGCTTAAGATTAGAATAAAAACAAAGATGTATGTTATAAATACTTCTAATAAACATTGAACTGACAATTCTAGAATGCCTTAATAAGAGATAAAACAAGAAAGAAAAATATGTTTGAAGGAAGTAAAATCATTATGGCTTGCATACTTCATTTTTATATATATGAATAACATATGAGAATATATGTATATGAGAGAGTGAATACAATTAATAAATGGATTAAGTGTTTTGTTTGATGCAAGGTAAATACATAAATTAATATTATTTTATTTTTTCACCATAAGCTACTAAATATGAAACTAAATGTGCTATACTATTTTGATAAATATATATAATAGGAATTATATAAAATATGCAAAAAAGTTCACACTGAAAATTTTTAAACATTGTTAATGTGATATCATAAAATATAGATTTTTTTTGATCCTGGGACATAACACATGGGCAGTTTCCACAGCTATAAAGGTGATTCAACTTTGTACAGGGTAAGCACATGCCCACAAGTAGAAACTGTAAAAGGCAGTTTTGGACATTAATTTGTTTGGGGTTATCTGTTTTCCTGCAGACTGGTTAAATTGAATAATTTTGTAAACTCTAGGGTATAAGAGATTCCCTAGTTGTCTTCTGCGTAGAGCCTGAGGCTATTAGAAATAGCATATAGCAACCCCAACTGTTAAGCCTGAGGAGGAAATAATTGGAATGTGACTTAATAGCTGGTGAAGAAGAAGGATTAGGCTGCAGGTCCTCAGAAACTGCCTCTGGGGAGCATTTTACTGTGATCTATTGAAACAAAAACACCAATATTACAATGAGATAATTAATTACATTGATTGATCTTTTGAAAATTAATTCAGCTGAGCATTTCTGAAACAAATTTGTTTTGGACATGAAATACTATTTTTTCTATGTCATTAAAGTGAATTTTTGGTTGGATATTGGTTTTGTATTTACAGTCATGATTCACTTTCTCCTGGTTATGTATATTTTAGGTTTTGAAGTCAAAGTTATAACAGTTTTATAAAATTGGTTACCAAATGCTTCCTTTCCTATACTTCAAAGGATTTTATGTAAGATTAATAATTATTTTCTTAAACAGAGGAAAATGTTGGTTTGCAAGCATAATTCTTTCCAGAAATGTGCTTTTAATCCAAAGCACTTGTATATGAAAGCAAATTTCCTCTAAAAATTAGTGGAAATTCATATGATTTGTTTTACAACCAAAAAATATTCATGTAAAGTGATTATAATACTGTAATACAAAATACTATTCTGCTAGGTCCTTATTCAAAATATAAAGAAGAATAAACAAACTAACTTGCATTCACCTTTGAAAAACTTTGTGACTAGTGTGAGGGAGACAAGAGAGAAGGTTATTATGCAGGATGATTTTCACCATCACTGCCAGAGTCACGTCTATCTTTTGGCTCTATGGAATCTTTTTTTTTTGTAGAACTTTAACAAGGAATCTCTCCAATGACGCTTGGTTGGGTTTTTTTTTTTTTTTTGAAGATTTTGTAGAAATATGACATTAGATTTCTATTAAATAGATTCATCACTTGCACTTCTACAGCCTTATTCAGGTGTTTTTTTTTAAATAAAATTTTGCATGGTTTTTCACATTTTACATGAACCCTAATCTCATGCGAAGTGAAGGATTCTCCCACCTTTTTTACTTCCTTCTCTGCAGAAGAAATCTCCTCCATAAACTCTTCCTGTTGGGAGATGATTACCCACAATTCCACAGCAAGAAAAAGAAGAACCATTGGCTCAGTTGTGATCACATGACATTTGGTACCATATACTGTTCATTTTACCAGACAATGTTCACTTGTCACGTCCAAGTCAGAAGTTTTTAAAAATGTCTTAAATTAAAGTTAAGTGTTTCTTCATTTTGTGGAACACACACGCAAAAAATTACTTGCAATCCAAAGTTTTACTGTACTTAGTTGAGTTTACTCTGTATTAATTAGAATTCTCTGGAGGACTAGAATCTATATAAAATAAGTGCATAATTATGCAGGAGACATACTAAGTAGGCTAACAGGATCAGAGATAGAAGAGTCTACAGTGGCTGTCTGCAAGATCAGAGGCAAAAGAAGCCAAAATGACTGTCTGCACACTGGAGAATTGAAAGATCCAGTAGCTGTTCAGTCCAATAAGTTGGAAGACACAGAACAAAAGGCATAAAGGTTGTGGCAACAATCAAAAGTGAAAAGTGTGAAAGCTCACCAGAGTCACCCGGTGCAAGTCTCTGTTGGAAGGCTAGAGAACAGTGTCCAAGGGCAACAGGGAAAGCTAGAGCTCTTCTGAAATGAACAAACTTCCTTCTTTTCTCAGGTTACGAGCCTGTGGGTTAGTGTTGCCACACATTGGGTGGGTCTTACCCCTCAATTTGCTTGCCTACATGCTAATCATCCATACATACACCCAGAATTGTGCTTTACTACTGTGCTAGGTTCTCATTCAAATCAAGGTGATGTATCATGATAATTGGTCACACCCAGGTAGTTTCTTTTTTTTTCTCTTTTTGTATTTTCATGGTAAGAAAGTATTCCCTAAGATTTGTGAATAAATTACAGTATACTTTTCTTTTTTTATTAACTTTCACTTGTTTTGTGATTTCAGTTCTTTGTGTTGAATATTTTGCATAATACATTTTCCTTTATAATTGTTTTTTCTTGATTTGTTGGAAGAAGTTTATTTTCACCTCAATATAATTTTTGAATTTTTTTCCCCTATCATTTATGTTGCTTGGCCCTTCTGTTAGCTTTTCACCATTGTTACAGAAGTGAAAAACAATGCAGGGGAGTCAGATTTATTTTAGTCCATGTTAGGTTGGCTTCATTGTTCCTGGGCCTGAGGAGGAGGCCTACAGAATGGTGTAGTGCACAAAAGGAGCAGAGGTTTTCCTCATGGAGAAGAGAGAGGGCAAGGGTCTAGGGACAAGCTTTCCTGCACAGTTGTAGGGAAGGCTTTTCTACGAAAAAACCTAGATTGCAAAAGAAATAGTAGCAAGAATAAACAAATGGGATTATATCAGATTAAAAAGCTTCTGCACAGCAAAAGAATCAAACACACTTTAAATTAAAGACCAAGTCAAGAAATGGGCTAGAGAAATAAACAGACACTTCACAGAGAAAGAAATACAAATGGTTGACAAATAGATGAAAAAACATTCAACATCTGTGACCATTAGAAAAATGCAAATTAATAATAAGATTCTTTCTTACTCCAGAAAGAATTACAATCATTAGAAAATCAACAATAACAAATGCTGACTTTGATGTGGTGAAAATGAGACCTGCCTGCATTATTGAAGGGAGTGCAAATTATTACAACCATTATGGAAATTATTATGGAGATTTCTCAAAGAAGTGGGATTAGAAATTCCATATGACCCAGCTATTCCTCTGCTAGGTATCTTCTCCAAAGAGATTAAGTCATCATACTACAGAAATACATGCATACCAATGTCTATAGCATCATTTGTAATAGCTAAATCCTGGAAGCAGCCTGTATCCCCATCAACAGATTGGATAATGGAAATATGATGTCCACATATAATGGAATACTACTGGGCTAGAAAGAAAGATAAATTTGAGGCAACTGTAGGAAAATTGGATGCACCTGGAAAATATACTGAATGAAACAAATTGCACACACAAGCATAAATAATGCATGGTACTTCTCATTTCAGTGAGGCAAAGTGCAGACAAACAAAATGATAAAGAATGGATAGGAAAGGACAAAGGGGCAACCAAAGGGAAATGGTTGAAGGGTACAGGCACTAGGGATGAGTAGGAGGTGAAGGTGAGTGAGAGGAATAAGGATGTCCCATATACAGGATCCTAATAACTCCAATCAGTGGAAACATTATATGCCATAACTTAAGCGAAGACAAATAATAGCAACAAGTCTGTAAAAGGTTTTAGGCTAACCGGAAGAGAAGTGAGCAGGAGAAAAGAGGAGGGGATTAGGAAAAAAAATGCTGTAATATGTACATGCAACCATTCCCCAAGTTGGTTTTAAACTGTATCAATTACAAACATGTACTACTACAATACAATACAATACAATACAATACAATACAATACATAAAATAAAAAAACTCATTGTCCTAATTAGCAGGGTTGGTAATGCTTTAGTTCAAATGAATGACTTGCATAAATCAATCACTTTTCTGCATAATAAGCATATGGAAATTAAAATACAAACAACTATCATTTCCAATAAAAAAGAAGCAGAAAAAAACTTCACATCTGACTTATTTTGCATATACATTTTCAGATTTGAGGTTGCATATAGTTACATAATAGTTTTTCACTTCAATTTTGAAACTTATGTGGTATTAGTTGGTAAATTATATTGAATATAAATATGACTTTTCTCCCCAAAACTAATATATACCAAGTACTACGTGATATTAAAGAAACATTTCATCACTATGATAGAATTATACTGAATTATGTGAATGGACTTCTTATTATTGAACTATCCTTGTATTTCTTGAATACAACTCACATGTTACTGAAATATTATTCTCAAAATGTTTCACTAGATAAGAGTGTATTGAAAAAATTGAATTTACTGTTTGACAATTGTTGTATATATTTTCTAGGTAAAATGCAATGTTTTGATGTATATTTACATTGTAGAAAGATTAAATCAAACTATATTACCCATCACCTCACCAACAGTTTTGGCGATAATGATTCTAAAAACCTACTATTTAAAATGTACAATATATTTTTATTGAATTTGATCAGCATACAGTGCCATAGATCACAAAAACTTAGTTTTCTAGTATAAGTGAAGCATCCTGCTCTGGTTAACATTTTTCACCTTTTCCATTTTGTCCCCTTCCCAGTCTTTTATAATTCCATTTTCACATATTTTAATTTAGATGGATTTTTATTTTTTAAATTCTACACATAAGTGAGATAATACAGTATTTGTCTTTCTGTACATGACATATTTTGGTTAACATTATGCCCTCTAGAGCCCTTCATGCTGTCACAAATGCCAGAATTTGTAAAGGTCATATAGTATGTACTGCACTGTGTATATGCATTATATGACATTGGCCGTAAAACTAGTGCTTAATAAATATAATGCTTAGGTATGGGAATCTCATTCAAATCTCTTAATTACTCATATTATTCCCATTTAATAAGTAAGAGCATTTAGCTAAAGAAGGACTTAATAATTAGTTCAAAATATACCCTACTAGAAGTAAAAACCCTTGTGTTTACCTATCACATTATATTGAATGACATGAATGCTAATGCAACTTTAATTGATTTTGCTTTTTTGAATTGTCTAATCTACCAGAAATGCTTTCAACCAAATTTCATACCAGTGGGCTTTGTGTGTGATGGTGTGTCAAACATAAACTTTACTGTACAATAAGCTTTGTAAAGGATATCAGAAAATTATGAGTATGTACATGTGCTTGATTTGAAAAAGAAGTAGAAGAGACTTAGAGATGGATCAGTATTGGCACAAAATGAAAATCTGATACTCAAAATTTATTTGAATTCCATCATTTTTGCTAAGTAGTATAACTAGAGAAGGTTGTATGACTACTGGGGTTACCTGCTAGAATAAAATACATATTACCTTAATAAACAGAAGCCTTCAGTTCTCAAACTTTTATTTACGTGGGGTTAGTTAACAAACTGAAAACAGGAGAATCCTATTTGTACTGTTTTGAGAAATTTTCCATGGAATTTAAAAGGCCTAATTCCATTTTTTCAGTCATTTGCAATGTACTTTGGTGTAGCTGTCCTTAATTTAAACTTATACTACTCAAATCTGTGAAATGTTTTTAATTTACTAAAATTGGTCTTCATCAGCACTTCTAAATACTCACCAAATCTTTTCTCAAATGCCATTTTCAATTTTATTTTCTTAAAGGTTTTATTTTCACTTTCTACTATGAAAAATTACATAAACTTCTGGTTACCTACAGTTTTCTGTCTAAATCTCATCTTCATGTTCACTGATAATTGAGTCTTTCATCTGTGATTTAAACGTCTGCAAATCTAATACCTCATCCATTTTCACTCTTCTATCTGTATTCCAAATACCACTGTCACTCTTAAGTAATATCTGGATCATTTTTGTAAAAAGTTGAAGCTTTGTCTGAAAATCTGTCACTAAGAAATTCACAGATATTACTTAACACTTATTGAGTTAAAATGAATATTTCGTATTGTACATATATATTTCTAAAAGTATATTGTCTTTCATCAATTGTGGTATAATGTTTAATCATGAAAAATTAAATATAAGAAAATAAAATAACTCCTTGATTTGCTGTTAAGTAGAAAATTTCTCAAAGGTTATTTTTTTTCTGTTCCATCAAGACATTTAAGCTTCTTTTGGATCTGTCATATATTCCAATTTTTTTTTGCTCTCAACAGTTGTGGCTATTAAAATGAGCCTCTTCATATATTTTAGGCTTTCTCTATTGTAGAAATACAGCATAATAGCTTACGACATTGTATTATAAATACTCATTTCATTCAAAGCTTAAGTAAAAAGTCTCCTTAGTTACAACCTAGAAAAAAGAGTTGAATATTTTTGCTACTTTTTAATTTTTCTTATGTGGAGGAAGATTTTAACTTAAACAACAGTACTTCTACTCAAGCTGATAAATGGTGCTATCCTAAGAAGTGCAATTAGAACATGTTAGTGCAGAGGTCACATCAGAAATCATGAAAATTAAACATTTATAACATTAGATGAAAAGGTGTTTGTGCATCACACTGATGATCCTCCATTTAAACAATTATGCAGTCTTTAGATTGCTTGGATCTCAAAACATAGAAAGCATTAAGAAAGCAAAAAAAAAGTGTGAACTGAGCATTAGATACAGTTTCTAATGAAAAATGTATCAGTCCATGCTAATGCAAGCAAACTGGAAGTTAAAATGATCTGGGCAAACACAATCAGTTGCAAGAGAGCATAATCATTCTTGTGCTACAAACGGTAGAAAAATCAATGTTTCTAGAGGCCTAAAAGTTTACAAAAAATAGTCAATCCTGTTCATTGGGACATCGTTTCCTGTTGTGAACACCATATTGAAATAGAAATGAACATCAATTCTTGCATGTGTCAAATCAATAAATATGTTGCAGTGATATATACATGACATGGTAGATTTTGGATGTTAGATAAAGAATAAGATATATTTCCTACTACATGAACTTATCCTGTAGTCAAACAAAGGAGAAATGTGAATAAATTGCAGTGAAACATTAAAATTGATCTGATGTGTGTTCAGGACCTACAGAAAATAGGAAGAATATAAAATTTAAAAATAGGAAGATATAAAATTTAAATGAGTGAATAAAAAAGTGAAACATTAAAAGATTCTGCTAGGATAGAATGGTACCAACCTGCACACTGAATTCCCACACATACCTCTACAGGGTATCTACTTGAAAGCATAAACTGAATTTAAAAAATTTAACCTTTGGATTTTATAATGAAAATTTGTAGGCTCTCTAATCATTACAACAGTTAACACATAATTTAAATAACTTTTTAAAAATATATGACAGACATTTACTAGGTGTATTTATTGACTCTCAAGGAATTAAGAAGACTATTAATTTTTCTTTCAGTCAACTTACTGTATATATTAGGCTGAAATTCTGTCCAGACTTATGGTGACTTACATGCTGAATTACAGCCATGTTCATATTATATTCATTTAATATTATATTACTTTTCTCTCTTTTATATATTATTATGTAGGAAGTTTTGTTGACAGGATAGTTTTATTTAGATAATTTTAGCCAATTCCTAAAGAGTTTTCTTTGGAACATATCTGTATTAGAAGAAAAATCAATGTTTCTTTTTGATTATAGGTTTTATTCCATGATTTCATCCTTTTCATTCAAGACTCAATTTAAAAGTATACACTAGGTGTCTTTATCAATTTTGATTAATATACAAATGGTCCTTGTATTGAAAGTCTTAACAACAGACATTTGTTTTCCACAGTTCTGAAGCTTGAGATGCTCAATCATCTTGTGAAGGCTTCCCTCTTGGTTTTCAAGAGCAGATTCTTGCTATACCCTCATAGCACAGAAAGATAATAAGAGAATGCTCTCTCTCTTTTTTTTTTTAATAAGGACAGTGTCTTAGTTACTTTTCTCTTGTTGCTGAGAAACAATAACCAACACTCAAAATTAAGGGAGACATTGCTTATTTAGCTCACAGTTTACAGAAGTTTCAATTCATAATCAGCTGGCTCCAAGGCAGGGTGGCATGGCAGAGGGGCAACAGTTCATAGCAGCAGAAGACAACAAAAACAGGAAGAGCAAAAAGGGGAGAACGTCTCTTTTCCTCCCTTACATTGTATACAGGCTACCCACCCTAGGGCAGGTGTAGCACTCACATCCACAATCCCTGCACTCGACAGTGAACTAATAAAAAATTATAGAAAAGCCTGTTCCACCCTGACTGCATGAGATTTTGGGAGGACATCTAGAGGACATTTTGGGAGGACATCTAGGTTTGTACCATAATAGTTTCTAATATAATTTATTAAGATTTAATAAATCCACTCTCATGGCTTATCGCTCATATGTCCCACTCTAATATCATCATATAGAGGGTTAGGATTTCCATATAGAGAGTTTAGAAGGAACCAAACAATGAGTTCATAATGCTAGAATACTATGTTAACACTGTATTAATATTATCAAAATATGAAGATTAAAAATAATGCTTTTTTTAAGTCAGTGTGTGTTACGGTTTGTATATAGATGGCCCCCCCAAACCTCATGTAGTCACGGAAGTGGCTGAATCTAACATTTATGACTGACTCATTGCCTAGCACTGGGATTGGCTGTGTGAGTTCTGCACCCACCCAGGGGTGGAGCTGACATACAATGTAAGGTCGGAATGGGGGCGTGTTTTCCTTTTTGGCTTGGGTTGTTCTTGCCACTTGCAGCCGCCATGAACGGCTGCTCCTTTTGCTCTGGCTGCTGCCTTCAAGTGTTGCCCCAGTGCCATACCACCCTGCCTTAAAGTCAGCTAATTATAGACTGAAATCCACAGAAACTGTAAGCTAAATAAACCTTTCCTTGCTTCACTTTGGTGTCAGGTGTTTGTCTCAGCAATGAAAAAAAAAGTAACCAAGACAGTGTGTAATGACTATCAAAATCATATACACCTAAAGTAAGTAACAAAACAAACTGAAAATATTTATATTTGTTCTCCTTGATTTTGGGCATTGTTAGAACTCACTCAAGGTAATAATCTTTCTTTAAAATGTGAACACAATCTAAATTTTATTTTGTCAACATGTTTTGATGGTCTTTAACATATATATGTATATATAATATATTGATGTATAGAATTAACACACACAATTACATAGTACAAAAATAAAATTGAATTAAAGTTCTACCAAAACAAATGAATCATCAAATTATTTCTTACATAAGCAGGGTAAAAACACAGAATCAAATCAACTTACCACTTCAAAAACTGGAGAAAAGGAAAACTGAAGAGAAAAAAATAAAAATCTAACTGATTTATATCTGAATCACTATGTCATTTTATTAATTTACATATGCAGGTTTATCTGTTTATTCTCACTTATATTTCAGGCAGCAAATAAAAAGATGCATATCATTACCTATTTTTCTAAGTAGGTTTAGTAAGGTAGAAAAACCAAAAAGACAAATTTGTTAGCCTTTTTTTAAAATCTGTTAGCTTTTAATCCTCCCCATCACCCCCTCACATGGACCACATTAAACATTCTGTGGAAATGTCATATAAGAAAGGAAGAAAGAAAAATAATAATAATCAGATAGAAATGCTAAAATTTCCTCTACTTTTGTTTTGGAAAAAGCAGATGGTTAGGTGAAGCAGCCATTCTAGGGATAGACATACAGATTTGAAACATACTGATAGGAGAAGCTACTTACAAGACTTGAATTCTCTGAGAGCCAAGGAAAATCAGTATACTAAGCATTTTGTGTGTGTGTGTGTGTGTGTGTGTGTGTGCCTACTGGGAGGATAACTGGAGAGTGAAGACAAAATTATCATAATCACCCAGAGTTAATTATCTCCCTCAGTAAACAGGAATTTAGCAGAAAGGAAGTTAAATGAGAAAATAGATAAGGCAAAATACTCTCTGGGAGTATCAGGGCCAGGGAAAAAGTACTCCACTGATTCACTTGAAGTCTTCTCTCCAGCTAGATACTTACAATGCCATGGCCCCCAAATGTTGTTATGCTTAATGTTTCTTTCCAGGGTCTATAAATGGGATGGGAATAGCTTGAGAGATTGTGGTGAGCAACAGGGAGACAGAAGATGTGAGTTCGCAGGATAAATTGTCACTGTTGAAATGAATCTTTAGCTGATACTCAAAATGGGAAAAAATGTGCAACACACTTGTGCCACATAAATAAATTACACACGTGTAATATTCCTGTGTGTTCAGGAAGGTGTGGAGAACCGTATGAGTAATTCCCAAGTATGAGGAAAATTCCGTGTTCCATAAGTAGCCAGGACATTAAGCTAGAATTTAGGGATAATTAACAAAGCAACACTATCTTGAATTCCAGATGAATCAAAAATTATTCCATTGTCGCTTGCATCATGGAACCATTAAATAGCTCATATTTTGAAGCTATGGTATCTGTTGCAACAATCAGGATGTAGGTGGAGATAGCAGGCAAAAATGAAGACATATAAAGAATTTCAAATTAAAAATATTTTGATAAGATTAATAATTAATTATATTTCATCATGAAATTAAAAAATATCACTAGAAGTGTTTTCTTTCATTGACCAATGTTAAATTTCCAGAAAACAATTTGAAGTTTATTAATCACAGGATAGAGCAGAAACATTTTTTCTAAAAAAATCAATTGATATTTTAAGATAGGTGGTCCTAATTTACCAAAATAATTTAAAGAATCCTATTACTTGGAAACCAAATTAAACGAAAATATACTGTGAGACATTGTCCAGCTTATGAAGATTTCATAGAAAATAATAAAAAGTACTGCAATCTATCAAAATGAAATGACTCCACAGGAAATACTAATACTTTTCAGGCATGAATGGAATGTATTTGTGTTCAATACAATCTTAACATCTCAAAGACATGTAGACAACAGTTTTTGGGGAACTGCTCCTGTTCTGTAGAGGATTTCTTCAAATAGCGCAGAATTTCTCCCAAGTCTCAAGTCCTTTAAAAGATTTTGCTTTATCTTGAGATCATTTTATGAATTAACATAAATTATATACTCAAACTTATGAATAAACACCCCAGAAAGAGCACACAGATGTTGTTGTTGAAGAACACATCTGTTAATGTATGAAGAAATTGTACATATGGTAAATTGCATCAGCCCCATATTTTCTTCTTGATGGTAAATACTATAACTAAAAATAGTATTTTTTCGATTAAAATAAATATCAGGAAATGAATCCTTAAATTTCATAATCTCAAATGTCAAATTTATTCCACATTTTTATTTTATAAAGGAAATCTGACAAAATGTACTTCATGAATCACAAGTGGGATTTACCTATAAAGTTATCTTTGCAATGATTAATTGTATGCAATTACTGAAAGAATTGTGTTGAGATACAATATGTCATCAACTAATGAAGTTTATTGTTATTAGGAAGCTAGATAGTAATTAGAATCACTTTCTAATTACATATCTGCATATTTTATATTGATATAAATAGCTGCATTATTTTCTTGACACCACAAAGAATAAAACAGTCATGATTTATTGCCAACTCTGGCAACCTGTGAAAAATCAGGTTTTAAGTGAACCTAAATTAGCAAACCCGAAATAATAGTACACACATTTGAAAGGGGTGCAATAACCTAAAGAATTAAGTGGATAGTATAAAATATTCATGCAGCTGATTTTATTAATATATGTTTGTGATATACGTATGCACATATATATATTTATTATATCTCAATTATTTCTACTATTCCTTCCTTTTTGTGCTCCCCTTTCCCTTGCCCGCTGCCTTTCCAACCCCATAGTCTCTACTTTTGTTTCCTATTCTTTCTCTTTTATTTTGATTTGTAAATTATTTCTGTTATTCATGTTGTGGTTCTCTTATATTAGGAAAATATTGTTATATTTAACCTTCTGTGTTCGATTTATTTCACTTAGTTTTCTGGTTTTAAGATCCACCCTCACTGTACAAATTACTCAAATTTATTCATTGTGACTGAGTAATATTTCATTCTGTACACATACCAAATTTTCTTTCTCAATTCATCTGTTGATGGGCAGATTGCAAAACTTATCCATTCTGAGTTGTGCTGCTACAAACTCGTATTTGTATCAGCAGGAAGTTACTCAAAAAACTAAAAATAGTACAGTGGTACCTCAGTTTTGGAACTTAATTTGTTCTATGTTTATGGAAAAGATGATCATGTTCATATTTGTGTGGCAAAGATGACAGGGGTTGTGTTTGTCACCAGATGCAGTTTGCAAACAAAAGCAAAGTTTTGTCAAACACTCTTGTTTTTGAGCCAAATTGCTTTGCAAACAAAAGCTTTTGTGAACCAAGGCACCACTGTATTTTTATTTGATCCAGCTATACCACCTCCAGCTGTGTCTTCTTAAAATATTTGTGTCATCATGTTACAGAGAGTCTTACATACCAGTTTTTAAGTAGCTGGCATTTATTACTTTTGAAAATGGTCTGCTGCTGAAACTACCTGAAAAAATATCTAAAATATAACAAGTATTCTATTAAAATAGCCTCAATGAAATAGTCACCTATTGTAAATAGTCAAAATAGGTTACAGATTTTGTGAGATGCAACATATATTTGAAATTTACAGAAAGAAATCTGTAAAAGCTCTTTTTAGAAAAAATATGAACTTCATGACCAATTTTTTTTTCAGTATATATGTATCACTAATGGAAAATCCTACCTCTTCACCATATAGATCCTCATCAGTCCCTTATTAATTCAGCCATGGATGGAATTCAGTACTATAGACAGAGTGGGTTGAATTCAAAGCTATAGAACATGTCCTTTGTGTAGAGGAATCAGGGTGACATATCGTCCTAAAAACTGTACATAATATTTCAATGCTTGTAACAGAAAAGTCTACACTGCATTAGCATTTATATATATACCATAGTTTTTAGATTTAAAATTATTTTTTCAACTTCAAAATGTGCTTTTTAATGTAAAATGGTGCATATTGATTAGGTAACATTTATGATTTTAATAGAAATACAAGTCATATGCTAACAAACTAAATGTAACCAAAGTTTTTAAGGTAGTGTGACATCTAGACTTATTTGTAGGGTAGAAATATAATGTATAACTAAGGAAACACTGAGTATACATCTAAAAAATCAATTTCAATGCATATTAGTTGTATTATGAAATACTATAGCAAGTACTTTTTTAAAGTTTTACATTGTATTATACAACATATAAATGTTGTCTCTGTACCAGCAAAGAACAAGCAGAATTAGAAATGAAAAAAAATCATCCAAAAATATGATTTAGGCAAACAATGCCTTTTACAAAAATTAATTCCAAATAGATCACAGATTTAAATGTAAAACATAAAACTATGAGACTCTTAGTACATGTTTACATTACATAATGTACAGTCATTATAGAGAGTTGGTACATGTACATAACTCATTTCACTTTTCCCTTTCTTTTAACCCTGTTTTATTTTCCCAGCATCAGATTAATTTATGTCATAAGTCCTTATAAAGCTAATTATATGTACTGATGAACAACCACTAATTAGACAAAACATATAAAACACATTGTGTTAGCAAATATTAAAGAAGCATTTCACCACATTCTATTAAAACTCAGATAAGCCTGTAATTCCAACACTTGGAAGGCTGAGGTAGGAGAATCAGTGAAAGTTCAAGATCAGCCTGGGCTACAAAGTGAACTCGAGATCAGCCTGAACTACATAGCAAGACCTCGTCTCAAAAAGAAAAAAAAAAAAAAAAGCACTCAGAAAAATACAACTTATAATCCTTTTACTGGAAATAGGAAAATATTTTCATGGCTAATTAATAATTATAAAAATAAGTTAGCAATATTTCAGTTAGATTTGGACTATTTATCCTTTTATAAAATCAGGCACATTTTTAACTTGTATTAAACACATTTTAACTTGTATTACCGTTTTCAGTAACCATAACTAATTCTTGTTCCTTATATATTAGTAATAGAATCTTAAATATTTGAAATTCTTTAGAATTTTATATAGAAATAGGACCAAGTTTAGCCAAGATGGAGATAACTGCTCTTCTAGCCAGCTCTGTACATATCAATACGTAGAAACAGGGCCAGGTTTAGCCAAAATGGAGATAATTGCTCTTCTTTCAAGAAGAGTTCTTCACATGGTCCTCCATACTCATTGATTTTGGAGTGGAAAATAATTCTCATAATGTTATTCTTCAACATATAATACATAAGAGCTATTCCCAGGTTGCGATGAAGTGGATACTGAAATGCAATTTCAATGCCACACATATATCAGTTAATATTTGCTAAATATATTTGCTGTCACTTTCTTGAACATTGTATCTTTTGCTGTTATTTTTAGGTTTTTCACTGTTTGTTTTTTCAGATAACTATTCGCACCTAAAAGCAAAAGAAAAATAATCACAGGATCATATCAATTTATGTAGCAATAGTATCTATTGATATATGACAAAGCCCAACTTTCATTCACAAAGATCTGTGTAAAGTAGGAATGAAGGAAACATTAATTTTGCATAAGATATATATGAAACTCCCATAGCTAACATCCTAATTGTGAAAAACTAGAAACTTTTCCAACAAGACAGTAATAAGACAAAGATGTCCCTTCTGGCCACACCTTTCAACATTATTCTATATGTCCTAATAATGTAATAAGAAAATAAAATGAAATAAATTATACTTATTGATAATGAGGAAACATAATTGTCTTCATGTATGATGTGAAAATATACATAGAAAATTTAAAAAGTTCAGAAAAAAATCTTGCTGCAAATATAAATTATTAAAGGAAGATTACATTGTATTATACAACATATAAATGTTGTCTCTGTACCAGCAAAGAACAAGCAGAATTAGAAATGAAAAAAAACATCCAAAAATATGATTTAGGCAAACAATGCCTTTTACAAAAATTAATTCCAAATAGATCACAGATTTAAATGTAAAACATAAAACTATGAGACTCTTAGAAAATAACACAGGTAAAAACATAGATGGTCTTCTGTATGCTTATGACCTTTGAGATACAACAATAAGGGCACAATCCCCGGTGCCGCAAAAAAAAAAAAAAAAAAAGAAAAAGAAAAACTTTCTATGGGGGCTGGGGATCTAGCTCAGCGGTCTAAGCGCCTGCCTGGCAAGTGCAAGGTCGTGAGTTCAATCCCTGGTGCCACAAAACAAACAAACAAACAAACAAACAAACAAACAAAATAAGGGCACAATCATTGAAATAAATCATGGATAAGATATATTTCACTAAAATTAAAAAATTGCTTTCTAAACGACAGCAAGAAAATGAGGAGAAAATCCACACACCAGAAAATAATTCAGTATTTGGAAAAGGCACATCTGAAAATTCAGTATTTAGAAAAGGCACATCTGTTTTCCAAAATACACAACCACATACAAAATTTGCAATAAGAAAAACTTGAACTGACACCTCACAAATGATGGTAAATAAGCCTTTGTGAAAAGATGCTCCACATTATATGTCACCACAGAAGTGAGAATTAAAATAACAACAAGATACCACTAGGGATGTTTAAAATTGCTCAAAGTCAGAGCACTGAGTCTTCTACAAGTTAGTGAGAATGTGGAGCAACGCAAACTCATTTACTGTTGGTGGGAACACAAAATGACACAGTTACTTAGATTACAGTTTGGCAGCCTTGTGGTTTGTATCTAGATGTCCTCCTAAAACCTCATCTGCTCAGAGGTGAGGCTTTGATTTGGGATTTGATTGGGTCTTGGGGATGTGGTACATGTCAATGGGTTAGTCCATTGATGAGCGAACAGCTTAATGTCACCCTGGGAGGCAAAGCCTTGGCAGAGGTAGTGGGGCACTGGGCGACTGACCTGAAAGGGTCTGTCTGACTTCCTCCTCCATTGATTATACTTACTGCTCCCCACTTCCTCTCCAGGAGCTGTTTCCCCTCTGTTATGTTACTTTATTTTGGAGAAAGTCAATTATAGACTGGAACCTTTACAAACTGTGAACCAAAATAAGCCTTTCTTCCTTAGAGTTGTGGATGTTGGGTATTATGTCTCAGCCACTAAGACAGGCAGTTTCTTTGAAGAGTAAACATTTTCTTACCGCATAATCCAACAATCGCTGCCCTTGATATTTATTCAAAGGAGTCGAAAATTTATATACATGCAAAATCTGTACATGACTCTTCATAGCACTTTTATTCATAGTTCGCAAAACTTGAAACAGTCAAAATATCCTCCAGGGAGTGAATACTTAAGTAAACTGTGATATAACCAGATAAAAGAACATTATTCATTTCTAAAAAGACATGAACCAAGATATGAAAATACACAAGTGAACATAAATGCGTATTTCTAAGTGAAAAAAGCCAATCTGAAAAGATTCCATAATGCACTTGTATTTCCTATAAAGGGAAAATTATGGCCACAATAGGAAGATGAATGGTTTCAAGATTTAAGGAAGGGGGCTAATGAATGTACAGGGGATAGGGGGTACACTGGAACTATAAAACTACTCTGAATGCTTTTATCATGGTGGATATATGTCATTACATGTACACATAAAGCAGCAAATATACATCAAAAAATAAACCTGAAGAAAGACTCAGGGTGATAATGTTTCCCCATTATTGGTTGATCATTGACAATAAATCACACTGTTCGGACGTATTGATAATGAAAAAGCCTGTGCCTGTGTGGAGTTAGGAAGTGTACGAGAAACTGCTCTAGCTTCTGTTTACTTTTTAAATTTTTTATCATTCTTTAGTTTTGATAGGTGCAATAATTGTTCCAAATTCAGATGTCATTGAAGCAAAACTTTTATCTGCTTTGAAATTAGAAGCATGATTGCAAAGTCATCATAAATGCAATTATGCAAAAAAAAGTTCACAGCCATTCCCAAGTGTTTCAAAAGCCACACGTTACCAGTGTGCCCATGCCTAGACCAAGGGACACACGACCCACAAGTCTCAGCATGGCACAGAAGTGCTATCAAGAAATCCAATTAAAAAGATATGACTGTCTTGGGGGGACAGACACTCTTTTCCTAATGAACATGCATTTTAACAAGAACCATAACAATGTGGGTCTGAGGAAAAAGCAGGCTGAAATGTTAAGAGCGTCTGCGCACACGCTGAGGTCATGGAGGCCTTCTTAAAGGCCATGATAGAAAACACAAGATCTCATTTGTCAACTCAAAGTTGGATCATTTCACCTTCAATGCCCACTCAAGCTCTGGAGGCATGCTCGGGTCCCCAGTGCCAAGAGTCTCAGGCTCTGCTACACAAAAACCAAGTCCTAGGTTAAAAGCAAGGCTCACGCTCAGGCTGCAAGCCCAGCTTCAGTTCCGGCTCTAGTTCAGGCTTCCAAAAGTACCCAAGGCCCGATAAAGTCTCTGCAGTAGAAACTTCTGTCTGCCCCTAGAAGGACAGAAGTTTGACACCCGGGCTGCTGTTTGTATGGTACTAGAATCCCCTTGTGCCGTTTGTTCAAGTAAACCACAACTATCTGAAATAATTCAATCCCTACTTAAATTCTTGCTTTCTTGATTTAAAAAGATGGAAAACACCTCTTCCTCTCCTGTAGATTCAGGGAGTTTTGCTCTCACATACTCCATGATACCACAATGGTAAGTCCTGTGGAAAGTTTGAGTCTCCTGTGATTGACTGGGTTTGTTATTTCCTTGTCTCCTTTTCCACCAGACTTTCGATGTCAGAGTCAGCTGTGGATATATGAAAGCATTATAAATGGTCTGTTAATTGCTTTCCTATTTCTCATATTGGTCATGATGCCAGCTGATTGCACCATATCCAAGGTTTTAAAATGCTTCTGTGCAGTTGCTCTTCTACTAAATTATCTACTTGATCTCGACATGATCTCCTGATGCTGCAAGAGGACTTTCACTTTATTTTTGCTGTGAAATTAAAATTTTTCTAAATAATACAGTAGTAAAACACTTCTTGGAAAATACGCGAAAAAAGAAAAAGACTCATTTTGCTTTATCTCCCTATAATTCAACATACAATTTCTCCAAAGCAGTGGCTTTTTTGCATATGTGAATGTTACTGTTTGGGTATGTTTTTGTTCTTTATAAGAAACTTTCTGTTCTATTTTGATTTGACACCTTCAATATTTTTAAAATCTTTTTGTATGATATTCAGCTTACATCTTGGCATATAATATATTCAACTAATATTTATTCTAATTCCTGAATTGTTTTATGTATGTTTTGTCAGATGGGCAGTAATATAGATGAATGGAAGAATATATCATGGAAAATAAGATCTTTAATCAATTATGGAATCATTGTGTCTGTAACATTCAGATATTTAATTCATTGATTAATGACTGATTGACTTAAAGATCAATGGGAAAAAAGTTTGTTATCACAAGATGATCTGTTATGTTAGACATTATTGTTAACTTGTAAGGTTGCCTATAATAGAATCAAAAGCATTGTATTCAGTGGGAAGTTATCATAAAGAAAGCTTTCATTTGTAATTTAGGAGGCTTTAATAATGAAAATAAGGAGAAAAATTAGAAGACTTTGGCAAATCCATGGAAAACGTGTATTTGTCACTAGGAATGCAGCTATGCCTTATGGTAATTGCTGAAAAAGAACAGATATTATTAAATTAAAAAATATGACATAGGAATTCATTTGCTTAGCATTATTGACTGAGCAAATATTTTGGATTCAAAAGCATCAGTGTCTTTAGGGTTTCATTTTTCTAGGTTTTAGATTGATATAGTATGGCACTTAAAGAAAAGTACCTACATACTGTACCATACATATTTACG
Source organism: Cuniculus paca (assembly GCA_004365215.1). Lineage (NCBI taxonomy): Eukaryota > Metazoa > Chordata > Mammalia > Rodentia > Cuniculidae > Cuniculus > Cuniculus paca. The sequence continues at coordinate 60,099 of RJWT010000141.1, forward strand.
TACATATCTCAAATATAAAATATATAAAGTTAAGAATAGCATATTTAACCAATAATAACATTTATAAATATATTATTTGTAAACATGATACTTATGAGCGTAAACTATAGAATGTATTAAGTGTGACATTACATATAAAACAATTTGTTAAAGCATCATTTTTGTCTATAATTCAGAATCATAATTATGCTAAAATCATATTTAACTATTGTACTAATGAAAGATAATAAATCTTAAAAAATAAGAATGTATCTCAGCATTCCATTTCTTAAAATTTTTCTTACTATTTTAAGGGAAGTTAGTGTTTAAAATATATACTGTAAGACACAGAAAAGTACCTACCACACAATCTCACTCATAGGTAAAATTTAAATATATTGACATTGAATAAGTTGAGAATAGAATGATAGATTACACACAAAAACACTTTTTAATTCTTATTTTACTCTGAGATTCTATTTAAAAATCACTTAATAAACTAAATTAAAAATCTTGGAATCTCCAGTTATTTTAGTTTGCTGGAGCAGGTAACCACCAATAAAACTAACATCACTGGTTATTTTAAATGAAAATTAAAATAATATCCCTGGATATTATTATTAAATTGTAATTTAAAAATGCATTTGAAATATCTTAAATTAAATGTTTTGAATAACACCCATAGATTTTTCTTTTTAATTGACAGAAGATCAGACTATAACACAGGAAGCTTAGAATCATGTTATACTTTAAATTTCACTAGCATTACCATTATTGTCTACCAGAATCCTCTCTGCTCTTCTTCAGTTGTCATAAATTACAATGTCATATCAACTGGTACGAAAAGCAGATTTTCTTAGGTTTCTGTCATATCCATGAATGAAACCATAACGTAGAATGATTGAATTCATAACATTAAGGTAATGGCATTAAAAATTAAATAAACAGCCAGCATTTAAAAAAGATAATTTTTCCTATTAAGTTTTTCCTAGTAAGTCTATCATTTTTCTCTGTGATTGTTCAATTTCAGAGTGATGAAGACATTGAAAGGATCCTTTTCTCTAAGCAGACAATAGAACATAACAATACAGTGTTGAGACATAAAACTAGAAAGGGATTCTTCAAAGGAAAAAAAATGGAGATGAACAGTAGGACTTTAAAGTTTAATTTTAGGTGCTGCAAACAGACCATATGTTCTCATCACCAGCATCTGTTAGTTATGGTGATCAGGTTACATATTTTTTCAATAAATGAAAATATTTTGAATTGCTTCCTTTTTAAGTAGGTGGAGGCCAGGCAAAAAAACTAAATAGAATGTGTTTTGTTTTGCTTTAAAGTTCTTTGCTGGAGATTCCTGAAATTTTAACTCATTTTTTAAAAATAAGGATGTACCTGAATTTTCCATTTCTTGAAATTTTCTTAACATTTTAAGGGAAGTTAATGTTTAAAATATATACATGGAGACACAGAAAGACACATGCCACACAATGTGACTCCTGTGTGAAATTTAAAATGCTGACATTGGAGAAATTGATTGTGGAATGGTGGTTACCAGGGTCTGGGTAAAGGAGAGGGGAGGAAGGGTTGAGGAGAGGGTTATCCATGGGCACTAAGTTATAGTCGACCAGAAAAACTATATGATGATCTACTGAAGAGTAGGGGTAGAAATAATAATAACCAACAGCTACAGATAATCATAACACATGCTATATTTTAGAAAAGCTGGAAGAAATGCTTGAAAAATTTTCACCATAAGGAAAAGATAAATGTGATAGATACATTTCAGTTGATTTAAACATTATAGAATATATTACATATATTGAAACCTCACATTTCCCAGTAAGAGTGACTTTTTTTGCTTTTGTGTATCAGTTAAAATTAAGTTAAAATAAAAAGCACAAAGAAGAACTTTAAAAATCTTATTTTCCGGCTGATATTATTCAAAAATACCCATGCTACAGCAATCCATAAAATACATTGTTATTCGAGTTCGTTTTCTTTTTCTAACTGAAAAAAGGCATGAACAGACAACATACACAGATGAGACATTGGAATTGCAAAGGATGTTCAACATGATCAGCCATCAGTGAAATTGTAAATTAAAACTACCATATGATATTACTGTCCTTAAGATGGCAAAAATGAAAAATCTTGATAACAACAAATGATAGTATGACTACAGAGAAACTGGATCACACAAATATTGCAAGTGGGTATATACATTGTACAGCCATTCTGGGAAGAGTTGGTCAGTTTCTTACAAATCCGAACATTCAACTGTCATGTTACCTAGCAATGGCACTCCTACGCATTTTCCCCAGAAAGGAGAAGGCTTATGTTCACAAAAGAACCTGTGCACAGATGGCCGTCGCAGCGTTTGTGTAGAACTTAAAAAGTAGAAACAATGCAAACATACATCCTTAGGTGCTGTAGTTTGAGTGTGCCAGACAAACTCCACGTGCTAACAGAGTAATCTGTAATGTCACAGTGTTGACAGGTATGATCTTAGAGATATGATTAGATCATGAGTGTTTCTCCTAACAAATGGAATAGTCACTATCAGAAAGTGAATCATAAGAAAAGGTTTGGTTTAGCCCCATTCCTTCTCTCGCTTATTCGCTGTGGAATGATTTAACATGAAGACTCTGGCCACATGCAGGCCCCTGAATTTCTCAACCTTCATAACTCTAGGGAACAAATATCTGATGACCATGAAGGAAGAAAAGTAAAATACAAAATACACAGAATACAATCTTTCTTTATAAACATTCAAGGATTAAAATCATAAATTGTTTTCAGACAACATTGATCAAGGTGACAGCATTAAAGTAATTTGAGATTTCACACACAGGCCATTAAAAGCTTTAGGCATCAGAATACGGCTGTGAGAAGGTGTCACCAGAGAAGTGAGTTCACTTCTTGGGAGAAGGTAGGTTTACTCTAAGCATGAAATGAACCCAGAGGATTACCTGGTGATTATGGAATTTATGTGTAAAGTGAGTTTCTTTGAATTGAAAACTTCCCCAAACACTTGTAAGTCTCATTGCCTGGTAGTTTATTAGAGTCTGTGCAAGTTTTATACATAGCTCAGGAGGTGGACTTGTGTAATGAGTAGAAATTGTGATGGTTGAAGAGGCCTTTTGGTTTTTTGGGGAGAGTATTTATGATGAACTGTGCTTAACTGCTTATGGGAGCTGACATTCTCTAGTACGAATTGTGTAGAACTAAACATGGATTAGATAGTCACAAATTTGGAAAACCTGTAATTTTACTTTTCTTCCATAAAATAAAAATAAATAAATAAAAATTCTAAATGGCAAGCACCATGCAAATCTAAACAAAACCATTTTAACCCGCAAATATGGGGAAAAGAAAGCAAAAACAAAATTTGTATATTTCTTTACAGATGAATGATTTGTAAAAATAAATATATTTTCATGATTGTGATTTTATGTAAGCAGGTGTGCATAGAAAGTGTTTTAATGTTGTGCTATGGTTATTTTAATAAAACCTGAAGACAGAGGGGAAACAGTATATACTCCCCTGTTCTTTTGTGTCCCATTGCAATGAAATCCTGGGCAAATACGGCTAAATTGGGATCTCCTCTAGTGCTCTTCTTTTCATTCCCTGGTAGAATATCTCTGAAATTTTTGTGTTTGTTGCAATTTTTGTGCTTTCAGTCTGTCTTTGTATTTCAGTATATGTTTAATAAAATTACATATAAATATAGACATTTAAAAGAATATATTTTGCTTCTTTGGCTTTCTGTTCACTGACCTCATAACTAGTTTTAAATTAGGCCTCAGAAAAGATAATAAACACTAACCATAAAAAGTTTTGTATTTTTAAAGAGTAAATTAGAATGTTCCCACACTACTGGAATTAGACAAAATTAACTATTTATCAGTAATATTTCTCCAGTGAAGTTGAATAGTATGGTCCCTTGCTTCACAAACAATCCTTTCCACAATTCTGGTCACAAAATTCATTCCACAATTCTGGTTCAAATAAATTGCATCGTGAAACAAATTCTGTGACAGAATCATGGCAAGGATTAAGTTCATGAACAGAAGTATCACTTTTTATTAATTTTTGTGATAAATGGAAAGGATAAGAGGTGGAATGCAAACCTAAAATAAGAATAATTCTTCAGTTGATTAACAAAGTACCTCTTTCTCAAGCAGTAATTTAAGGTTTCTATGTTCTAATTTCTTCCTATCAACTTTTGAAATTCCTTATTACCCTTATTCATCAAGCATATAATTATTTATTTAGGGTGATATTCAAATACATGAGTGGCTGAACATTTTCTCTTTTAGTGCTTCAAATAGTAGACTGGATATTGCTTCTGGATATTTCATACTTTATGTATATACCTGACGAATAAATTTTTGGTTTATATTGAAGGATTTTAGCGTACTTCAAAAGAAAAGAAAGTAAACCTATACAGATACCAAACTGAAAAAAAACAACAACTTATGTCTCAGATTTCTGACCCTTATTAGCACAGAGTATCAATATTAATGCAACTCAAATTCCAGAATTGCTTTTTAAAGCTGAGGTAATTTGGGAATTTATTTATTTGTTTATTTATTTAGCACTGGGAATTGAACTCAGGACCTTAAGCTTGCCAGCCAGGCATTTATGCTGCTGAGCTACAACCCCTGCCCAGGAAATTTTTTGTATAAATCTGCAATTCTATTTTATACAGAGATCTTAAAATGTCCCAGAGTGTTTACATTTTCATCAATAATGATCTATTGCTCTAATGTCCTACTGAATTCCCTGACATATAATAGATTGTCTCTATTTAATACCATCTTGTTTTTAATAGGAGTTGCATTCAGTCATTTTTGCTAGATAATAAAATATGACAAATATTGTACCTTAAAACTAAGTCCAAAGCTGGATGTGGTGCACATGCCTGTAATCCCAGCATTTGGGAGGATGAAGAAGGAGGATTGCCGTGATTTTGAGATCAACCTAAACTACAGAATGAGTCTCTGTCTGAAAGACAAAAAAAAAAAAGTCCACACTCTTTGATGTGGAAGCTTGGACATGGATTTCCTGCATCTTCTTCCCAGTCTTCACAAGGCTGCAATCAGGATGTCACCCAGAGCTGTAGTCTCAACTGAGGTACAGAGTCGTATTGTCTACATTCCCTGATTGTTGGAATTTCTTAAGTTAGTTGAACTGATGTTTTCAGTATCAGGAAATCACTTATCAATCCCTGCCACATGCTCCTTTGACAACAGAGCAGTTTGCTGTTTTAAAGCCAAAGGATTGTCTACTACCTCCTATCTGTTTTTGACTCTGTCTTACTGGATTCACTTCCTTAGGCTAGACCCATGCAGAAAAATTGTCCTGTTCATGCATGTCTTGGCTATTTTTCTCTTGTTGCTGGGACAAAACCACCCAACACCCAAAGTGAGGTTTTGGAGGTTTCAGTCCATAATCACCTGGCTGCAAGGCAGGCACTGGGGCAACACTGCGAGGCAACAGCCAGAGCAAAAAGGGGGAAACAAGCCTCTTCTCTTCCTTTATATTGTACACAGCCCGACCCCTACCGCCAAGGAGGGTGTGGCACTCACAAAATCTCTGAGCCCTCCTCTTGCACAGGATGAGGATATTTAGAAAATAAGAATCCTGTCTCCATGCTGAGACTGTTAGTTAAACTTCTAAACTTTTCAAGTTGACACAATGTATCAGCCATAACAATACACAAAGTCAACTGATGAGATACTTTAATTACATTTTTCTCTTACTTCACTTCTCTTATAGTAGAGACAAATATCCAACACCCTCAATTTAAAGGAGAGAAGGTTTATTTTGTCTTATGGTTACAGTCTCTAGCCAGCTAGCTGCAAGGAAGAACAGCATGGCAAAAAGGTCTGGGCAAACAAAAGCTGCTCATATCATAGTGCCCAGGAAGCCAAGAAAAAAGGGAGCATCTGAGAAGGGAGATAGATGTACCTTTGTAGGTCAGAACATGAGGGACCCACCTCTTCTAACCAGATCCCATTTACTAAAAGCAAGTCAGCCATAATCTCCCCAGGATCCATTCTTCCTTTAAAATCCCTGCCTGTGTGTCCATAATGCTTTGGGGGAATACTCTATATAAGCTATATACCTTTTATGAAAAATGAATTTAGTTCATCATTAGGAGTCATCAAATTTTTAATATTTCCAGTATTGCTGAAAAGTCAATTCAAAATCTCCTCTGAGACACAAGGGAGACTCTTAGCTGTGGGTGCTTCTAGAAATCAAAAAGAAAATTAAACACTGCTAATATTCAATGGCATAGAGCAAACATTCCCCTTTCAAAAGTAAAGAATAAGAGGATAGATAGTAATGGAACCAAAACAAGACTGAAACCCAACAGAGCAAATAGTAAATGTTGTACCTGTATGTCCAGCACCTGGGGCAAGTGTGACACACTGTGAGCTCAGGAAGGCTTGGGAAGCCCCAAATCCATAATTGTTAGTTTCATTTCTCTTGGCTTCTCTCTTGAAATGGCTTTGTTTACTGTCTGTTGCTTTCCTCAGACAGTCCTCATTCCTGGCATTTTCAGCTTCCAAGAAACTCCACTGAATTATCAGCTTTATTTCATAGATTTACACACTTCCCTCTTAGGGACAAACTGCCTCACCTTCTAGGATTTCTTTTAAAATCGGGGTTGAAGCCACAGTGACCTCACAACTCTTGGATTCCACATGCCTATAAAACTAGGACCATGTGAATGTTGCTAAAATATGCCACCAACCTGAGCAGTAGCCAGACCACCTATGATCATGACTGCAGGGGCCTGAGTATGTCTAGATGGCTGAGTTTCAGAAAAACTATTTCCTTGCTGTCCCTGAATGAGTTTAGTTGCCTGAGGGTCTAATCTCAAAGTAAAATCTTTGACTTTTTCAGCTCCTACCCTGGGAAGAATGAAATCCTGCACATTCCCAGGATGCCCTCAAGACTTTCTTCTTTTGGTCCAGATTCAAAGTATTTGACTTCTTTTCAGTGCTAATCAAGCACCAAACTCTCCTCTGCTTCAGCTATACTGGTATTTTCTTTTGACAAAACCGAATTTTTTTTTTCTTTTTGTTTCTAGTCAGTATAAGCTCAATTAAAAGCTACCAGCAGTACTCATGACACAGTCTGGACTGAACCATAATAAACTTCAATATCTATTTTTCATTGCCACTTTAAGTAATCAAAGGAATGATATACCAATATGTTTGTAAGTATAATCTTCATTAAATGAGGAATTATACAAAGCATTTATATGGGAAGACTGAAGTATTGTGGGCACCTTAGAATCCGTATGTCCTTAAGTCATATGTTTGTCATATGACTTTGAAGGAAATTTCTGAAACAGCATCAAATCTGACAATTGTTTCAAAAAAAAATTGACAAAAAAGTTCATTTTTCATAAGATTAAGAATCTAGTGCTCTGCTAGGCATTTAATCTTTTTATGTGAGAATATTATGCATACTTTCCAAGAAGTAAAGTATATTTCAGTTTTGGGAGTAAAACAGCATTAAATCAAAATGTTGCCCTCTTACATATATCAAACAAGTTACAACTTTGAGTGGGCTCTCAAAATTTCTACAGATGAAGAAAGTAATCACTGAACCAGGATAGAATTAAATGCAATTAGAAGAGATCTGACATAATGTTGCCAAATTTTCTTTCATTAAGAAAACTCTAAAGTTGAAAGGTGAATTCTCAATTAAGTTGGTTTTTGTTGTTGTCAAGGTGTGAAGCATATTTAAAAGTCTCAAGAGTATTTAAAAAATATGTAAGGAACAATACCTGTCTGGTTTTTCATTAGTTGTTCCTAAACTAGCAAGTAAATATTGTGGCCCATAGATGTCTCATTTATCACTACCATTACCTAATCAAGTTTTCATTGCTTAAGTGTACTTGCATCTGATTGATGGCACCTTAGAATATGTTTGTGCTTTTTGTTATGCATTCAATAGCTCAGAAAGACTTTAGTACTTACAATATTTACAAGAGGACTACAGTGTACTTCAGAAACTGGAACACTATTGTTAAATTCACAAAGGTTAATGTTGAACAATTTTGCCATCATTTTTTAATTTCTTAAAATAAAAATGTTTTAATAGGTGGAGGATATAAATGGAAAAATAAGATACAGAACCGATTTCTAATACTACTGGTATTCACTCCATTGTAGGAATTCATCTTGCTAAATAGTTTTTCATTAAGCAAATCAAGCATTAGGGGACACCACTATAATCATGTGCTTCTTAATGTTAAATTTATTCAATATCCTTTTCAATTAGCTAGATGGAATTTTGTCTTCCTCTATTTAACATGCATATGATGCAAACTTAAGTTCTTCAGTTTTACTTTACATGATTAGCATTTCACCCAGCTTCATCTGTATACTTGATTCTAAACTTCTGGGGTGGTTTATAAGGCATGCTTTGAATGAAAAAAACCAGTAACTTCCACTCAGAAATTAGTTCCTTATGGTCTTAGCAGCAGAACTGATCCATCTGCTTTCAATTGCTTGTGCTTTACAAGTCACTAGTACATATGCATGTCTTTGATTCATTCACATTTGGCTTCTGTAGCATACTTTGCTTACCTCTCACACAATAAGAAATGCTGTCAGGTTATTCCTCTGTTTCTTTATGTAGAGTCACAAAAGAAACTGGATAATCTAAGTATAGATTCCTGTAACACTGCACTGAATAAAAAAAGGTCCAAAAAGTCTAAGAGCAGCCTATAGTGTGTTAGTGCTTTGATGTTTCATAGCCATAACACATACTATGTAAGAATTTGTGTCATTGGATTAAAATTTCAACATAGATCAAAAATCTCAATGTCTCCTCCTTTAATCTCTGCCACTTAATTTTTCAAGTACAACATACTAGCATATATTTGTTGCCAAAAATGTTTTATGTAAATTTCAGCAAGAGTAATCCTACTTTCATTCCATTATTGGGTCTGGTTTCTTTGTAAAATTCTTTCATTAAAACTGTAGTGCAACACCAAATTGCAGATCAATGCAATGGGTCTCAACTTTTACATTCATTCTTATCAAAAAGAATTATGTTATAATCACATAACAAATAGAATGATGTTCTCTAGCACCATCTAGCTTACTTTATAAGCAATTTACAGTAATAAAATTTAACTCCTTGTAACAGTTGGAAATAATAATTTAAATAGAATAGTTATGAAGATCTATGAAGACCTTAGGTCAAAAATTGACTAAAAATGTTAATATTGTTTTTAAATGTACTTTATGTACACTGTTGGTTTCTCACAGCATTAAGGATTTTAGTGCTGTCACCATGTTTTAAGAAATTATCTGTGCCAATTGGCAGAAATACTTCATTTAAAGTGAGATAAACATTCCACTTGATTGCTCTTCATTTACTGATACTCATTGTAGCTAATGTATTTTATCATTATAGATTGTGAACTCTTTATAAAATGATCCACTAATGCTCACCATTTTTATATCATAAAATATATGTCACTGAAATTGTCCTAATAGGACTAGGTCACATAGGCAGTACTGCATCTAAGTTTAACATGCTATCCTACAGCTAGTTAATAAACATATTCAAGCATAGGCAAAAATAATTGTCAAATGATTATCAATTTTCTAGGAGAAAGAATGTGGGTCAATTTCTGGTGTGATACACTATATAATTCAGACATTTTCTAGTAGTATATGTAGTGTATGTCTTACTATTTAATTTCATCTGTCCTTGTGGTGACTTTTGTTCTTCATTATACTTTATGATACGCAAATGTGGCTGTTGAACCTATGTTTTTTCCTAGCAAGAAATCTATTTAAGAGAAAGCACAGACCTCTAATAAATGACAGATATGCACTAGTATAGTGTTTTAGAAAACTTGACGAATGTTAACTTGTAAAAAGCAATGTAGATTTTAAGAGCTAATAATACTGATGTGTAAATAAATGCTGAAAGATACTGATATATAGATGCTTATCAACATGCAGGGCTCCATATGCATGAATGCAACCAATCACAGATCTAAAATATCAAGAAAAAATTTGCATCTCTACTGAACATGGACTGCCTATTATTCTTGTCATTAAAGACTAAATAATACATTATAACAACCCTTTATATAACATTTGCAATGTATCCCATATTGCAAATAATTTAGAGATAAATTAAAATGCAGAATTATGTGTATAAATTACATGCGAATGTTATTTTAGATAAAGAACTTGAACATTCTCAGATTTTGGTTTCCACTCGGATCCTAAATCCAATACACTGTGGACATGAGGGACAACTGTACTATATTTATGAGCATTTAATTTGTTTACCCTATTTTAGGTGTGTGCCAGCAGATATATATAACACCAATTCATCATTATTATAAGCTGTATAGTACTTTTTTGCTGGGAGGTACTGGGAATCAAACTCATAACCTTGCACTTGCCAGGCAGGTGCTGTGCTACTGAACTTTATCCCTGGCCCCCACATTTTTTTAATCAGTAATTTTTTTTTCAGTGTTATCTTTGAACAAAAGTCTTTGAAAGATATTGTTGGCTTGAGTTCAGAGTGAAAATGATATGTCATGGGATTAGTCTGATTACCCAAATTATTTTTTTAAATGTATGAATATTAAAATAATCTGCAAAGGTTTCATTCATTTATTAAACAAATATGTAACAACTGAACATTATTCACCAGTCACTATTTTACAAGGACAGATTCATGGGCACTTAATGAAATTAAAGTTCTCAATAAAATGGTATTAAAGAGCTTATGTATCCATAAGGTGTTAAACAAAATTAAATTGTGTGTGTGTGCTTGTGTGTGTGTCTCTTACCTGATAGTACTAGGTACATGTAAGGAATTAAATTAGGTGACATGATTGTAACTCTTAAAATTTTCCTAAATTGAGTATGCAGAAGAATAATATTTAATGAGAAATTTGCAGGTTAAGGAATTAGCAGAGTGTGGTGGTACACGACTGTAATCCTAGCACTCGGGAAGCTGAGGCAGGAACATCACTGTGAGTTCAAGGGCTACATAGTGAGTCCAAGGCGAGATTGAACTATATAGTGTGACACTGTCTCAAAAATAAAATTAATTAATTAATTAACAATAAAGAAAGAAGAGGAAGAATACTGCAGGAAATCCAAATGTGTTTCAAAGACTTTTAAATGGCCCTTTAAGGTTTGACGTATTTGAAAGTTAAACCTGTAGTGTGGGTTCAGTGTAGTTTCAGTAGGTGAAAAGTGATGTTATATTGGTTTTGGCCAGATCACATAAGGCATTCATAAGTGGTGAGACGTTTCATTCTTTCTGCCTTCGTTGTCCGCCTTATACTTTGTCCTCTCCTCTCTCTTCCCCTTACTCTTTCTCCTCTCTTCTCTCCTCTTCTCTTTTCTTTTCTTTTCTTTTTTTCTTTTCTTTTCTTTTCTTTTCTTTTCTTTTCTTTTCTTTTCTTTTCTTTCTCTTCTTTTCTCTTTTCTTTTCTTTTCTTTTCTTTTCTTTTCTTTTCTTTTCTTTTCTTTTCTTTTCTTTTCTTTCTCTCCCTCTCCCTCTCTCTTCTCTCTTCTCTCTTTCTTACTTTCTTTCTTCTCTTTATATCAGTAATTGTCTTGGTTACTTTTCTCTTTGTTGCTGAGACCAACACCTGACACCCAAAGTGAAGGAAAAAGAGGTTTATTTAGCTCACAGTTTCTGGAGATTTCAGTCCATAATCAGCTGACTCCAAGGCAGGGTGGCATGGCACTGGGGCAACACTTCAAGGCAGCAGCCAGAGCAAAACAGCAAATAAGCTGCTTCTCTACCCTTAAATTGTACACAGGCCACCCCCCCCCGACCAAAACTTTCAGAGTGGGTGTAGCACTCACAAAATGTCCTTGCCTTCCTTTGCACAAGATGAGGATATTTACAAATTAAGAACCCTGGTTCCCTGCTGAGTCTCTCAATTAAACTTCTAACTTTCTCAAGGTGACACAATGTATTAACCATAAGAGTAATCTTATATCAGTAATCTTAATAATCTCTTTATATCAGTAATCTTACATCAGTGGATTTCTGAGGGTAGCGTAAAGAGTTCTTTGTGATAAAAGAAATTTGGAAGTGTGCTGCTAAGAAAAGCACCACTCAAGGGTAACTCTGATATTATGTTTGATAACTATGTGTTAGTGTTTTCTTAAACAATTATATCTGAGTGTTACCTTTGGAAAATCAAGACACCAATGGAGGATCAATCAAGTATTGGCAGAATCAAGACTTCTATTCTCGATTCTTCGGTTTTGAAGTCTTTTTTTACTTACTGAGGCATTAAATAACTATTGGCATGAATTTAGTGTCTGAAATAGAAACCAGGGTAAGAAATGCAGCTTTTGGAACCATATGTATATTAATGGAATTTATTCACCAGTAAAAAGTTTTTAACCTTTTCTAAAATATTTTCAAATACAGTGGTGACTCAGTTCAGGAACACTTTTATTTGCAAACAATGTAGTTCATAAACAGAAGCTTTTGGCAAAATTTCATTTTTGTTTACCAACTCTACATTGGCTCACAAATACAGCCATGGCCACATTTCCCATATGCATACAAATGTAGCTACTTTTGCCAAAATCATACAAGTTAAATTTGTGATTCAAGTACCATTTATTAATTTTTAGGAGATGAGAAAGATAAAAATTTTTATTTTAGTTTTTCATTTAAAAATTGCTTATTGTTTATAGGAAACTTTCAACAAAGATAAAATCATTAGTTCAGACCTGAACACAAAAATTAATATTCTAGATTTTCTATGCAGAAAATTTATAAAGATGAGAATTTTTCTAGGTAACATCTTGTGCTAAAATGTACCCAAATTTTTGTTGTTTTTGTGTAATTTGGAAGTTATTTTTCATTAACCTTAGTTTTACTAATGAGTACATTCTTTCTCTATTAGTCATTTCAAAAATTCCTATCACTTAGGACATTTTATTTAGCGGAATTCAGATTCCACAACCCAATAAAAAATATGATCAGAAACCAGATGTGCCTACAGTGGACAATGTTTAGCTAGATGCAATATACAGGAAAAGCAATGTACAGTACAAAACACCCAAATTACTGTCCTCACCTCAATGTTTAGCATTTTCTCTCCTAGCTGGTTTTGCAGGATTCAGCTTTTCTTCTATACTTAATTTAATTTGCAGTATTTTGCTGATAGCCAGGCTTCCATATCTCCCCACACTGTCATTTTAGCCTCTGCCTTTTTCATTCCTTAATCATAGCCTATAAGATTGAAAAGTCTTTATTCTGGAGAAAAGTTTTGTATTTTACCCCATGTTCTGCCAACATGAAAGTGCTCCAGAGTCTTAGCTCATATGTATACAGAATGCCAAATCTTGTTCCCTTAATTGTCTCAGCTGGGGAGCCAAGAGTGCATAAAACAGCTGGTGGCAAGAGAGTATATAGCAAATACATGCACACTCCTAGAAAATGCAGAGCTGTACTGAGTCCTTTCAGTTGGGAGTTCTTCCCTCTGGTGGAGACCAACACAACTGGTTCTTTTAAAACCCACTTCTGTACACAGCCACCTTCCAGATGGTAGCCACTGATGGGAGAAAGTGCCTGAGGCAGAGCTGTGCTTGTGAAATTGTACATGTGAATAGGACAGAGTAAAGAATAGCAGTAATAAACAACTGGAGAGGCATTTAGGAATTAGAGATTGCATACATCTTCAGATTCAGTGGCAGTTTTGGGCTTTGCATTTAGCACAAAAATTTTCAGATGCTATTTTGTTCATTTGTGCATGTACATTCGTATATGTGCTTCAAGATATTTTTTTAGGTCTTCATTGCTTTTCTATGAATGCTCTTTTTAAGACAAAGCCTATAAAATTTTGCATGTGTTTTTATAAAGCAAACTTTTGAGGAAGATTCAATTTCGAAGGATGCATTTAGACAATGTTAAAGATTCATTCTATAGGAAAGCAAGTTCTTCTTTATTTATTCTATTGGCCACTTGAAATACATACAAGAAAATCCAAGCATATAGAGACAATTTGCAAGTGATACTATGTCAAATCAATAATCTGCACAAAAACTAAATAATAAAGAGACAAGAGCAGTTGACATGTTAAGAGAAAATATTTTTAAATGACATATCCGATAAAGTGTCAATGATACCCAAAGGAAAAATTCAGCTTAAAAATAGGCAAAAGGTCAGACATGGTGGTGCACACATGTAATCCCGGTACTTGGGAGGCTGAGGCAAAAGAAGCTCCACAAATTCGAGGCCAGCCTGAGCCACACAGTAAGTTTAAGGACAGCTTGAACTACATAGCTATACCCTGGCTAAAAAAAAATTAAAAATAGGCAAGAGACCTGGGAAGATACTTCTAGCAAATAAACAAAAACAATGACCCATAGAGATCCGAAACTGTGATGAGATGTCACCTCATTCTGCTACAAATGGGTATTAACAAAAAGAAAAGAGATTACAGCCGGGCGTGGTGGCTCACGCCTTTAATCCCAGCACTCGGGAGGCTGAGACAGGCGAATTGTTGTGAGTTCGCGACCAGCCTGGGCTACAAAGTGAGCTCAAGGCCAGCCTGAACGGCATAGTGAGACCCTGTCTCAAAAAAACAGGGCTGGGGATCTAGCTCAGCAGTCTAAGCGCCTGCCCGGCAAGCTCAAGGTCGTGAGTTCAATCCCCTGTGCTGCAAAAAAAAAAAAAAAAAAAAGATTACAAACATGGGTAAGGGTGTGGAAAAAGGGAATTCTTGCACACTGTTGGTGGAAATGTAAATTAGCAAGTTATTATAGAAAACAATATGTAATTTCTTAAAAAAATTAAACAACATGTAATGTGTATTTCAACAACCCCTCTAGAGGTGCCTACAAAGGAAATTAAATCATCATCTTATAGCAATATCCATGCTCTAATGTTCAGGAACCAACATGTGCAAATAAGTGAATGGACAAAGAAATTTTAATGTGTGTATATGTGTGTATGATTTTATATTGTTCAGCCTCACAAAGAAGAGACACTGGCATTTACAACAATATAGATCAACCTGGAGAATATTGTGCTAAGTGAAATAAATCAAGCCCAGAATGAAACTACTATATGATCTCATACATACGCAAATATTAACAAAAAATCGAATACACAGAAACAGAGTAGAAAGCAGTTGCTAGGGTCAGGAAAAGAAATGAAATGGAAGCAATGGGACAAAGGATACAAAATTGTATTTGCAGGGGATGAATGGGGTCAGTGATCTAACGTTCAGTAAGGTTATTATAGTAAATGCTGTAGTAGTATTTACTTAAAATATGCTAATAGAATAGATTTTAGCTGTTCTTAGCACAAAATGTAGGATTGGAATGTAACTAAGAAAAGTAACTGATAGATTAATTAATGAGTTATAATAATCATGTCGTGATGTATATTTAACATCGTGTTGTATATCTTAAATTGATATAATAAAAATAATATCAGCTTATAATCATTAAATATCTACATTATTTTCCTTCATGCTCAGGTACTCTTATTGCATATATATTTCTTGATTTACAAATCAGGTTCAAACCTGGATGAGTCGTAAGACAAAAAAGGAATGTAGTGGTTAAAAAGTTCCCTACAGGAACAGAGTCAATAGAAAAAATAAATAAATCCATGTAAAGGGACTTGTTAAATAAGCTTAGAGGTTCAGAGTTAGGATAGTCCACATGGCAGCCTACGCCCTGGAGAGCCAGAGGATCCAGTAGATTCTCATCCCAAGAAGCAGGAAAGTTCAACAAGCTTATTGAGTGGTTCCAGTCACAGAGTGAGTTTGGTGGCCTACATTTCAGTAATCTCTTGAAACACCCCTCACAACCACACAAGAGGTGTGCTTTTCTAAGCTAGTAGATATCTCTTAATCTGCTCAAGGTGACCATCACAATGCATCATAAGAAGGGGTGTGAAAATGATTACTTTGGTGTTGCATTCTACATTTGTAAAGGAAACAACAATAATAATGGTCATGTTTTACTGAAACATTTTTCTGGATTTGAATGTTTTACTATTGTCATTGTAAATTAAAGCTAAATCTCAAAGAAAACAAGATTGATTTGTAAATAATAGAAAAAATGATTTATAGTTATTTAGAAGTTTTTAAAATTATTTATAGTTATTTGGAAGTTTCTAAAAACAGTCTTCCCAATCTGGAAGAGAATAGACAAAAACTAAAAAAATGTGTAAATTTTTGAAGAAGTGCATGAAAAGTAAACATCAATCAATTTCCTTTTATTCAGAAATATTTCTGAGGAGAATTTTGCTTGACTGCTGTTCTGGAAATTATTTTTTTGAATTTCATGTGCTAGAATATATTTTTAGAACCCAGATTTTTTTTTTTTTAAGAAAAACCTTCTGCTGAATACAAATTAACTGTTAAAGGAGCTTCCAGAATATCAGATTATTGAGGCTAAAACTTCAAAACTTTCTGCCAGGTAATAAAAGTTTTCAGTGTGTTTAACATGTTATTTGGTAATTAGCTATAGGCACAACAATGCCATACAGTGAATGTATCACTTGAGTTCCAGACACTGTTAAAATTGGAAGTCTAAATTTTTAGACCAACAAGAAAGTAAGTGAAAACAAAGAATATATGACTTTATAACTCATATTGCCTCAAAGAATAACTGAATACAATGGCAAAAAAGAAATAAAAAATAAAAAGGTCATCTAATCTGACTGACACATAATGAGCATAATAAAGAAACAAAAGGACTAATTTTATAAAGAATCTGCTAAGAAGCACACTTTCAGGAAAGAGCAAAACATTGACCTGTATTCAATAATAGAAACAAGAAAATGACTACATCCAAGTTCCTCCAATTCGCAGTAGCAAATTCATTTGCTTTGGAATTGTATGAAAAGTATGTTACACAGCAGTCAATTTCTTTTCATTAAGAATTTTTTTGAGGACTTGCATGGCTATTGTTCTGAAAATTAGTTTTCAGAATTGCACATGCAGAATAACATTTTTAGAATTTATTTTAAAGAGAATGCACTGAGATTTTAAAAAAATACATAATGTACACAAACAAAATTTATTTCCAAATCAAATAATAAAAGGTTTCTTGATGTATATTTCATATCCCTACTTCATAATAAAACTATTCATGTTTTCACCATAGGTATTTATTATATCGCTGAAGAGTTTTCTATTTCTCATTGACCTCAGCCCATTTTATGTACCACACGTTGGGGAAATCATATCGACTTGTGAAAAAAGAGTTTTTACAATTTGTGATAGGGTCTAGCTAAAAGAACCTAGGTTGTGACTCCCAGGTACTTTCAGAGGGAATAAATAAAATTTTTAACTATTCATTTCTAAAGCATAATATATGATTATTAATGGTTAATAAAAATACCACACAGATAAAAAGAGCATACCTGTCGAAGTTATGTAACAAATATATAGTAACACTATTTTATTCATGAAAAACTACATTGTGTTAAAATTGCACATATTACATGTATATAAATTAATATTTATAAAATATATGACTTATATAGTAAGAATGTATAGAAAATCAATTATTTTTAATTAGATGTTACCTTTATAAGGGTAAAATAAATTTAAGTTTCAGGGACAAAATAGTGATGTGGAGTTTGTTTCAAAAAAAGAGCTTCCATTAAAATTAAAACCAAAACTATGAATCTACATCAAATTTTTCTTTAGTATATATCACCATTTTTTTCTGCTACTTTCTTGTTTTTAATGTAAATGCACTCAATGCTTATGGCAATTAAGTAATTGGAAGACTGAGTTTAAAACAATCAAAGTATAAATAACAATAGCTGAAGAATTTGATATTTGATAAGTTTTATTTAAAAATAATCTTGTTTATTTCTTTTTCTGATTCTTTTTAATATTCTTTGACAAACTGGCATACTCTTACTGTAATATTAGTACAGTGTCAGATTGAGAATAAAAACGAAAACAATGAATAGATTTCTGTTGACCTTCTATGATTTAATATTAGTTTCACCATTTGAAATACAAATTATGAAATATGTCCTTCATTTAATTTATTATAAATACATCAGAATTCAGCAGCATTATAATAAATACTACAGCAGCTTGCTTTTACAGGTGAGCTTTTTTTCTGGTATTAACTAGTGGGTTACAGGAAAAAGCCTCAGCAGCAATGAATTGCTTAAAAAGGACACAGTGATATTATATGCTCTTTAAAAAAATCTACTATTAAAAATCTACTATTAAAAAAATGAAATTCAGTTGTTAAACACTGGTTTATCTGATAGGCAAAGTGGCAATAGAGGCAAATAATACATACTAAACTGGCCTCATCTTGAGGTACTGGGCAATGTATGTAGCAGTGGGGATACTAATTCTGGACAAGTAAATGAATAATACCCAATATCCTCCACCCTTCTGACCTTCAGCATGTATATCTTCTTTGTTCAGCTGAGAAAATTGTACTCTCAATACAGTGTCTCATAAACTATTGTATATGACATCAATTTGGTCATAATCTTTCCTGAAACTTAAAATGCGAGCTAAGTTCACACACGTAGTGAAAAGATGTTAATAAGGTTAAATAATGTATTAGTCTAAAGTATGCTATCACAGTCCTGTCTTTTCTATTTATTCATGAAGTCCAATATTGTAATGATATTCTCCATATTACTCCATGCACCATTTCACTTCTGTTAGCATTTCATCTGGAAACTCTCCTTTATAGAATAGAGCAACCCAAATCTTCACTCCCACATCATCTGAGCCCTTGGGATACTTGTCTTTACAGGGTTGCTAAAACTTATTACTAGGACTACTGAAGCCAAAGAATTTAAAAAGCATTCCAGTGTAACATGTTGGTTAGAAAAATAATTGAAGTTTTCCTATTATGAGGGAATGATCCAATTTTTCTGGGGATAATTAATACAGCAATCATCTCCCCTGCAGTAGCTTTAGTGGATGAGACTCTCAAAATATCCAGGTAACAATTTTGGTTTCTAACTATCAGACATTCAATGGGACATTCTCAAGGAAGGATTCAGTTCATGGCTACTAGACCTTCAGTGGTGTAGGACAAAAGTAAGATTCCCTCCAGTAAGTCGATAGTTCTGTGAGCTACTACTATTTACTTTGTGTAATTTCCATATATTTGGTGGCACAAATATCAGCATAAACATACCTTACCTTTACAGAATATGCAAGGAGACAGCAACTCAGCTGTATAGGTTCCTCAAATAAAATTCCATCTGCCTTTTTCCCAATACAAAGTACTTTTGGATTATTGATAGTAGAAGGACAAGTTTATTTTCTCTTGTAGTTATATTTGAATGAAGTCTCATTTCTATTTTTAAAGCATTCAACTATTTCTCATTTTTTTCTAAAATAAAACCTGATACACATAAAGAGAAACACAAATTTAAAATCAAGTTTTAATAATTTCTCCTTTACTGTCTAGTAGCAATTTTTAATTTCAATTTATAGGTAGATTAGACCACTTGCCATTTACATTTGAATTTTCAGTTTTGTCTGAGGCCCTGTGTTTCTGAAAAATGCTTTAACAAACGTTTCTATCTAATACTCTTTATTCAAATTAAATTCAAAAGATTACTCTTCTAAATTTTCTAGCCTTGGTGAGCAATTTTTAAAATCCAACCCTATTGTATCTTTTTTTAATCTGCTGGAATCTCTCTAAGAACAGACAATATACACACATTATACGTCTGTGTGACTCTGTGGGTCACTTCCGGTTTACAATCTTTGAAATGAGAGATGATATTTACCTATAGTACCAAATCAAACAGGATTTCAATAGTTATGCATTGAATTGGTACAAATTTTTATATTGAAAAAGTGTAATAAAATCATAATACACAATACTTTATTATTAAATGCAATAATTTGTTGTTCATCTTTTTTCCGAAGGATCCATGTCATAAGCAAAGTACTTGAGTGGTCCTATTTGCATTTCTGATGTGTAATAATACATATTTGATCATTCTCCTCTGTCAGCTTTCACAGAAGTGGCTGCTCCAAATAGAGAGGCAAAACATCTTCAAAGTCTCCTGCTGACTTACTGAACAGTGTAAATACTTCTAAATAGGTTAGTGGGTACTTAGAACTTATTTGTTATTAAAGATGATTAAATCAGCAAACATTTATCAAAATGTGGATAAACCTACACTTTGATAGGATAATAACATATTACTTTAAGAGCATAAGATCATTAGTATTTTCAGTGTTTTAAAGTATGTGTAAACAATGTTTCATAATAAATTTTTGCTAATAGAAATGCATAATTTTAAAAATATTTATTATTTCAAAATACTCATTTCCAACATATTCTCTTGTTTAAAAGCATCTATTGTATATATTTTGCTCTAATTCAATTACACTGAAAAATATTTAACCAATGTAAATATAAAATTTATGATTCAAAGATACACTGAAAATTCTCAATTATTTCTGGTAGATGTAATTGGGGAGTGATGAAATATCAATTGACTCTTTTTGCTGCTTTTATCACCAATAAATGAAGCTCTCTTAAATAATTTTTGCATGATTTTTATTGCATTTCAAACTCAGTGTTCTCTGCAATCAGATTTTGACATTAAGTATGGAGGTAATAGTGTTTCAAATATTGAGTATTTGACTTGACGTTCACAAAGTTAACTAACACAATTACGAATAAATGCACAGGATATTAAGTGAAGTAAATCAGACACACGAGTTTTACATCATATGGTTTCTTTTGTGTGAAAAATGTTTTGGGAAAGGAGGGAAAAAGAGAAAGAAAACAAGTAATTTTATTCTGAGTATGTTTCTATTATTGGTTTCCGGTTTCACCCTCATTTGGTGTGAGAGTTAGCTTTGCAGGATTTACATGATTTGGATATGTTAAGGCCTTTATTGTTGTTCTGAGCATGGTCTATTTTGAAAAAAAAAAATCTCAGAGTAGGAAAATCTATGAAGATAGAGAGGAATTATCTAGATTTATAGAGGAGAGATGGAGAGTTGATAGCTAGTAGGTAAAGTATTTTGGTTTGGGATAACAAAAATGGCCTAAGTTTGATTGTGATTATAATTACACAATTCTGTCAATGTGCTGAAATATATTGAATCTTACATTTTAAGTTTGTAAATTGTGTGGTATGCAAATTTGGACTTCAATAACATTTTTTTTTAAATCCTAAGAATTTTTCAAGTTCTAATATAAGTACTTCTTTCTCCAGGAAGACTTCGGTTGAAAATAACCTTAGCATCTTAAGAATTTCCATAATGCTTATCTGAGTGTTTTGATTATTAGTCATCATTTGCTATCTTTGTATTATGTTTGCACATATTTTACCATTTGTACTAGTGATACCAGTGATTCTCGCACAGGCAATTTTGCCCCCTAGGCAACATTCAGCAATGTCTGGAAATGGTTTTGATTGTTACAAACTGGGACTGAGGTGCTACTGGCATCTACTAAGAGACTGAATCTAATGCACTAATGTATTAAGTAACCCCCCACTCCAGCAAAGAAATGTTAATAGGCACTACAATGAGAAAGCCTTCCCTGAATTCTTAAATTCTTGATGAAAGAATTTCATAACTGATTCCTTTGCTTCCTGTGATAACTGATTCATTTATATATGGTGATTGATAACTACACATTTGCTAAATTATGAAACAAGAGAAGAAAATGCAAGATCCTGAGGGCTGACATACAATATTGCCTTAAGATAGCATATGTATACATATGTATACATTGCAACTACTTCATTGGTCTATGAATATTCAGCATTCAGGCTCCATTGTCACACTTAGTGCAGAGAATGCAACTGTACAACTGTGTGTTGCAGAGGGCCTCCTGAGCATTGTTAATCTGATGATTAAAGTTTTTGAAAAGGCCTTTCAAAATAAACTACCAATCCTTCTATAAAAAATAAAAATAAATGCAAATATTTTGAAATTTTAAAGAATTTTAGTCTCTCCCTCTCTATAAATATATATATACACACATATATAGTTCAGTGATTTGCTTATTCATCAAATTTTTATTCATTTCTTTCATTCATTCAACAAATAATATAACTAACTATTCAGCACTATTTGAAGAATATTTGGGAACACTGGTAAATTAAAAAAAATTTTTCATCATGATGCTTAAAGTTAATGAAGAATATAAAGAAATAATTATAAATAGACCATGGATTCCTGGATGGATAGGAGGACAGATAGAAAGATAACTAGATAGATAGCTCAATAAATAAATCAAAGGATTCCATAATGTGAAGAAAATTAAAGATAAAATTGAGTGTAATGGAAATAGCTAAATGGGATTGGTATTAATTGAAATTGAGTGTTGGACTTTGTTTACTTGCAGACTGAAAAGTCTTAGAGCACAGCTCAACGTAAAACAAAGGAAATACTTTCCATGGAAAGGGAAGAATATTTAACTGTGTTTAGGGAACTTGAAAAAATCCGTGATAAGTAGAACTAGTACATGAAGGACAAAGTAGAAGCAAAAGTAACTACTATTAAAAGTAAGGCAGGCATCGAAAATGAAGTAGAGGCTAGGAGAAATATGGAGACTGTGAATTTGCCTGAAGACTATGGCCAATTATTCAATTGTGTCATAAAGAAGTTGGAATACTACAATTATTTAAAAACTATTACATTTTATGGTGAAAAATTAGATGAGCTTTCCAGCTAGGGGTAGAACAAGAAAGGCATGTATGGTAGAGATTCCAGGTGTTACAAAACAATGGCTGTTACACTAAAATATTGACAGGTTTATGGAAAAGAGTAGATAAGGATAGTTTTCTTTTTTTTTTTAAATCTTAGGTGTTAGACACTACTAAATGGTGGGTGTTTTAAGGACCAAAGTATGAAGGAAATGGATAAAGAAGATTATGACAAATATATCCTCTAACTTTCAGGAAGAACTATTTGGCTAAATGAAGTAAAACATATTGAAATGGGGAGGCACAGAAATTAAATGTCATCATTAAATTGGTGAGGGCTATGTGTAAGATGGGCATGGAATATGTGATAGATGGGAGGAAAATCATGCATGCTAATTTAAAAAATGATCTTTGGGTGGCTAAGAAATATATATAAAACTGGAATTCCAAGACTGTAGTTGAATGTATTAACCACATTATTTTATATAAATGAGCTACATTATTACAAATAAAATTTGAGTGATGAGACCCGTTGGTTTCAAAGACAAAATTAATATATTTTGCCAGAGACAGAGTGGACAAAGACAGAATTTAAGACAGAGTCTTGAAGAAATACCATCTTAACACATTGGTTGAAAATTAAAGCTCAAAAAAAAGAGAAAAAATGAAATCTGATTAATATTAAGGGGAGAATATATTTTAAAACTCCATTCAAGTGAGTTAATTAGCTATAATGTCAAACTAATTGGTTAAATATGCTAAAAAGTAATTTCAATATTAATATTACTAATTCTTTTGCTTATATTCAATAGAAAGACTTATATAATTTGCCTGCCTGTATCATAACTAAAATTAAAACTGAGGAATATTTTAAATATTAATGAGTTATATTGCATCAATAGATTTAAAAATAAAGTCCTTAGAGAAAAATAAAATTATATATGTGTTTCCTTATAAAATGAAATTGATCTATAGAATTAATTAAACTTTGGAATTGTTTATACTTAGTCTTCACAAAGTGAGTAACATTGTATGAAGTTACAAAAAGAAAAAAAATGCAAGAATTACAATCAATTCTACTAAATAGTATGTTCCCATTTGATGATCATATATGGAGGTAGTAAGCTTAAAAGTTAATAGTGGCATTAAATTTTATAGTTGGTAATCAAAGATTTTCAATATGTAAAACTTAGAGTTAATAATGATGAAATCTTGAATAACATTCAGAAAGGAAACATTCTTTTATCCACAACAGTACCACATTTGATTCTAATGCATTTCTGTTTAATAGCAATTACTTGAATCAAAACAAAATTAATCCTCATTTCATTTGTAGTTAAAAAACACCTGTGTAGCTTTTACAAATTCAAAGATAGAGATATATAGGATTCTGTCTCTTACATACTCCATTATTTCAGGATTCTCTAGAAAAGCTTCAGTCTTACAGAAGCAGCTGCTTGTATTTAGTGATAATCCTCTGTACTATTAGTTTTGTCTTTTGGGATAGGAAATTGATTACCTGACCTTAACACAGTAAAGACTTTGTGTATGCTTTATTTTCTGCCTCAGACAGTAAATCAGTTATACAAACAGTGAAAAATAATTAAGAGTACAGGGATGTTGTATTTTGATTAGGAAAACTGATAGAAAATGAAAAAAAAAGGTTTTTATTTCTTTTTTATAACTTTCCTGCCAAGTTGCTAGGGAAATGAAGTTGCTGATGCCTGAAATTAAGTATTTTATGGTAAATTTTGTATTTTTTTTTCAACAGTAATGAAGAAATTTCGCTAGTTTTCTGGGGATATTATAACAAATTATCGTAATTTTTGTGGCTTAAAACAATGCAAATTTATTATTTTGCAATTCTGGAAGGGAGACATTCAACATGGGTTTCAGTTGGCTGAAATCAAGGCATAGGCAGGCTTGGTACTCCTTCTGGAGTCTCTAGCAGAGAATCTTTCAAATCCTTCCTTTCTCTTCCATCTTTCCCAGGCTTCCTGATTGAAAGGTTTCTGCCCTAGTATAAATTACTGAACATTTTGGTGGTGGTTTACCCTAACCACCACCTCCTCCACCCTCTTCAGCCCTGATTACCACTTCCTCTTTCCTTTCCTGTGCACGCAAAGAGAATTCAAATCAGTTTCTCACGCATCATCAATGCTTGTCCCAAGCGTTGCTTCTAGTGAGAGGTCAGATTAACCACCCCCTCCTCTATATCTGGTACAGGAAGTAGCTCAGCCCAAGTTGTGTGTTCCTCTCCATGTCCTCAATAAAGGCCTCCTTTTCTTACTTTCTGCTTCTCTATTGTGCTGGAAAACCCTAACTATGATTTCATGACTTTTGGCCCCTTTCCAGTTTCAAAACAGCAACATAGCATCTTTACATTTCTGGTTCTCTTGCCTCTCTCTTTCACTTTTTTATATTTTAAAAACAATTCTTTTAATTATTTAAAGTATCATATAGTTTCATTCTTATCCTCCAACTACCTATCCCTACTTCAAAACTAAATACCGTGTCAGATGCTTAGCCTTTAAACATTCTGGTAATTGTGAAGACTCTGATCTAGAATAATTACATTTCTAACTCCATAACTCTAGCATTCTGCATGGCTGAAAATCCACCACAAAGATCAGACACCAGCTAAAACAGGAGTTTGAACCCTTGGACTAAGGCTGCACCAGCCTCTGAAGGCCTGGTTGGCTGAACTTGAAGAAACCTTAGGAAGACCTGTAAAATTAGGGCACCCTGGAGAATCTCTTCTCAAAGCAAAATCTTTCAAAGATGTTTGCCCTTTCACATGCTTGAATCTGAAAAGGCTAAGGTCTGACCAATTCATATGAGGCCTTCAGGGATTTTTCTATATCCTGATGCAAACTACTTACCTTAGCTTCATTTTAATGCTAATCTTTTTTAGTCAATATGCTCTTCTCAATGTCCTTGGCCCCAATTTTACAGATGCTTCCTTTGTGGCTAGGACACAAATTTTCAAATTAATCAGTTTGGATTCTCACTGTAGATTTGACTAAATGCAGCCAGCAATACCCATAGCACAGCCTGAATGACAGGCACCTTGAAATTTCCACCACCAGATTAAATTAGTCCACTACCTTTAAATTCAACCTCAAATGAAGTCTCAGAATGTGGTAAAATGTAGACAAGTTGTTTGCCATAATGAAATGTGTGGTTTCTAATCCAATTTCCAATACAGTCTTCATCACCATATGAAACAATATTACAGGCAGATAAGTTAGATAGAAAGTAACATATGATCGGAGAGGGATTGGGCCCTCAAGGAATCAGTGGGGAAAATGTAGACTTTAGAATTGTGGATGGAGGCACATCTGAAGAGGGGCAGGTCCTAAGATAAAGATGCAAAGAACCAGGTCTACTTGCCTCTGTAAGGGATAAGCAATAACTTGAGATTATACTGTAATTAGCAATATCTAGTCCAGTAAGTTTGGATAGGGATCAGTCACTCAGGTGGGAAACCAGAGCATCAGGACCCATTCCTTCTAAAAATGGCTTTTTACTTTCAATGTACCTTTGTTATATGATTTGGTTTCTCATTTGATCAATATTAGCTAAGTGGCTATACTTGTAATTCTATAGGTTGATTTTAGTTTGACCTATGTTGTACCCACATTGTGACTCTGTTGTATAAATAACCCCTGAAAAAGGGCCTCAGTGGTCACCCAATTCAGGATCCTTCCTGGAAACCCAGGAGCTATTATTTTCTATTTCCAATAAAACTCTCTTAACTTTTTCCTTTGGTTCACAACTTCATTCTTCAATGCTGTGGGACTACAAACTTGGTACATTTGACATTGAACAGGTTGAGAGTGATATTTCTCCTAAAGCAGTATGAGCCTGGATTTAAGTTTCTATATTCCTATTGGCAATTCTTTCTCTTGAACTCTGGCCAAAATCATCCATCAAGCACTGTTTTCAACATTCTTTGACTTTTCTAGTCTGTATTTCCAAACTTTTCTAAGGTCCTTCCACAATCCAGTTCCAAAAGCTTCTGAACCAGGACTTTAGGGATAGTCACAGCAATGATCCCACTTTTCTGGTATCGATTTATATTAGTTAGGTTTCTGGTTGCTGAGGCAAAATACACATACCTCATAATTTAAAGGAAGAGAAGGTTAATTTGCCTCAGTTTTGGGTGATTTAGTCCATGACTGGCTGCCTCCCAAGGCAGAAATGGCACAGTGGAAAGTCATACTGAAGTAAAGCTATTTACCTGACAGCATCCAGGAGCAGAGAATGAGAGAGAGGAAAAAAATAAGAGTCAAGGACAAGAACACTGTGTACCTCTCATGTCATGCCCCTTGTGATTCACCTCCAACTAGACTTGGCTCTTAATAACATTCAACTTTGAACTTATCAAGAGATCATTCCACTGTTGAGTATAGCATTTCTATGATTCCAGCCTACTTCTGAACACATGAGACATTTAGAGCACATGTTGGATCTCAAATATAATAATTTATTTCCTGTTAATCAAATTACATTAATTACCTCAACATACTAGTTAAATAATAATAATATTTTCAATTTTTTTTACCAACACTCATTTCTCCTTTTTTTTGTGGAGTCTTCTAAGACTTCTAGTGTAATATACAATGTCTATGAGAGTAGTTTGTTTTTCACTTAAACTTAATAGGAATACTTCTAAATCCAGGCTACCTGAGAGATTAGCTGTGATTTTTGTTAAATTCTCTACTATGCTTAGAGTTTAGAGATTCAATTAATAAAATCCAAATATATGCTTAAACTTTAGTCAATTTATTTTTATTTTGGCAAATATAAAACCTTTCTTTTTAAAGTTTTGCTGTAAATTTTACTAAGAAAAGATCATTATCCTGTCTTATTTTAGTCAAAGATTCTAAGGTTATCCTAACATATTGCGTTTTAAATCTTTTATTTCAAATTAAATATATTGATACCGTTTAGTTAGACATAAAGATCATATTCATCATAGAGAATTTTTCCCCATATGTGATGTGTCTTGATTCCTCTTTTTTTCCCAATACACTTCCCTCTCTTCCACCCCTCTTCCCTCCTTTTATGGTTAATACATTGTGTCAACTTGAGAAGTTTAGAAGTTTAACTGAGAGACTCAGCAGTGCACAGGAGGGCAAGGACATTTTGTGAGTGTTACGCCCACTCTGAAGGTGGGAGGCAGGGTGGCCTGTGTATAATATAAGGATAGAGAAGAGGCTTGCTTGCCCTTCTCTTTTTTGCTCTGGCTGCTGCCTTGAAGTGTTGCCCCAGTGCCATGCCACCCTGCGTTGGAGCCAGCTGATTATGGACTGAAATCTCCAGAAACTGTAAGCTAAATAAACCTTTTCTTCCCTAATTTTGGGTGTCAGGTGTTTGTCTCAGCAATGAAGAAAAGTGACCAAGACACCTCCCTATTTACAAAGCTTTGTTACCATTTTATCCTTTTTTAAAATCATTTCCCCATTTCCTTTACTTCCCCCTTCCCTTCCTAGTTCCTCTTTCCTTTAGAACGATTTCTTCCTATTTCACAATATCTATTGTACATTTTGATCCTTATTTACTCTTTCAGTTTCTTATACCAGAGAGACAATGCAATGCCTACAGGTGTGTGTCCAATTTATTTAAGTGTATGGTCTCAAGGTGCATTCATTTACCTAGAAATAGCTCAAGTTTATCCTTCTTTATAGTTGAGCAGTATTACATTGTATTTAAAAAAGAACTTTTTATTCATTCCTCAGTTGATGAGCATTTGGATTGCTTCCATGGTTTAGCTATTACACACTGTTTTGATTTTTACATTTATATAGGTTCTATTTATTTAGTTAGCTAGTACAATTGATTTTTTCACTAAGTATGTTAAAGTTGAACCATTCTTTTATTCTTAGGAAAAGCACTACTGAAGGTCATCCTGATGAAGTCTTAGAAGGCTTATACATAATGCTTCTTGTTCTTCATCTAAATGATTGAAAAAATAATTTTAGTTTATAGATTAGAATATAGATCTTCCTCCAAAAGAAAGTGTCATTTATTGTAATGATAAAATCTGTGTAGGATATAGTGGTTTATTTGTCTTTACAGGTGGACTTGTTAATTCTTCATAGAAAAAATTAGAATTCTTCTCGGGCTCATACATATTGCTGGAACATTCCTAGTAAAGACTTCACTGTGGTAAGCTTAATGATAAGAAGGAGATACTATCTCAAATTCCATTGTTAATTTACTAGATTTTTAGTATGTGCTCCTATTTCTAATATTGTCAAGTTTACTTTTGAATTTATATGTCGAAAAGAAAAAAGACATGGTCTATAATTTACTTTTATCATAAACGTGATTTACCTAACATATTTGTCACACAGTCTTTAATTCAAATTCAGTTTTAAAAAATCTTAAAATCATTTTTCTAATTGCTCTGTAAGTTCTTGATCATTTTATTTCATTTTAATTGTGTAGAGATTTTTAAACTATACTTTTTCTATTTGAGTCTATTTGCATAAAGATTAGTTTATTATGTCCTAGCAGTTAGCCAGCAGTTAGCCATTTTTAAATAAATATTTTATTTTCTTGTTAAAGAATATGCTTATCATTTATTTGCTGTATACAAAGTTTCCTATTGAACTAACACATTATTTATTCAGCATGTATTATGTGTCAAGTACTTTTGTAAGAGCTAAGAATACAGCTGCCATTCATATGAAAATACCTACCATAATAGACTGGGGGGGGAGTAAGACATAGAAGTGCAGAATTAATTATCACAAATTTTAAAGGGAAATAATGTATTAAGAAAAAGAAAAGGAATAGGAAGTTTAACAACTGTAAAAAGTCTGAATGGTTTACCCTACTTTTAAGCCCACAAGTTGTGACAAGTTGGCCACAATGTCAGGGATGTTGTTTGAGGAAATGAGATTCCTTGTCAGAAGTAAATGGTCTTTCTACAGATTCATAGCAAGAAGAATGAGCATCAGCCACTTGCTGCATTTTATTTAACTCCACATGTCAGAAGGATGGTGCTACTCAGCACAAAGGAATGCGCTGGTATGTTACAGCAGAAGAATTCTGAGTATAAGGAAACTAAATATTTTA